>QEAN01000040.1:61297-77344 GCA_006535955.1 Synchytrium endobioticum | reverse complement strand
CGATTAATGGCTCTTTAGTTCGACCACTGGTACCATGGATCAGATGCAACAATCGACCCCAAAAGTTTGACCCTCCGTGCGTGCCTACTATGATGGTTGACAGGCCCTCATCAAGGGGAAAGCATGTTATGGCTCATAACATCAGGTGTGCCAGAAGTGTCGCCCATCTCATCACGCCTAACTATGAATTCATATCTTTAAAGACGAACGCTGTGACGATCGCGCAGACAGGCTCGCTGGTGTAGAGAAAGATAGTGTTAACTTCTCGATCAGTACACAGCACAAAGTTGCTTGTTGTAATGATGCGAAGGAAAGAGAGGCAGAAAAATGGCCTTAATATATATCTTGAGGTCATAACATCCTGTCAGCTCATCTAGGTCCTAACTATTGTCAATCACCAGTGGATACATAGGTCCAAACACCACTATACTGCAACAATGTTGTACATGATCCAAGAGTTAAAGCATTGGAGGGTGAAGTCTCCAATAACTCTTGGGTTTTATATTACAAAACAAACAAGATGTAACGAATCTACGCGGGATTGTTACGTAATACGCCTACCGCGAGAGCATTGTTGTGCAAGCTGTGAGGGTCACTGTCGTACAATGCATGACATACAGACTTGACAACAATCAAGGGTAGACAACAACAAGTCGAGGGTGGAACTACACTTGAGCAAGTAGTTAGATACTATGTGAGTATCTGGTGGGACTGTGGCTCCATATCGCATTGAGGCGATATGTCTAAACTACAACACATTGAGGTGTTGTTACACAAACTGTATGATTCATTTATTGCAATGTCGAGGAGTTCCATATAATGCATCAATTTCAAGTGCTTATACCAAGTAATACATGTATAACACTCTGCAATGAACTGTGATACGCCAGTCGTCGGGGCGGATTTATTTCAATACATAGACAGAATTTTTTATACTCTCATAAACCACACCACTGGAACGGGTCTACATACAAAATACAACAAAAGGGATAATCGGAACTGCCATCGACCATCGCGGTTATTATAATTCACGCATACTGCAAAAAATCTACTTGTCCTTATCTTCATCCATGTAATCAGGATTCTTCTTGAGGACCACAAACCCTTCCAATACTGAACCAACACTCAAGTATTCTTCAGTAGCTAACTCAGCCCGCTCGGTAAATGCTAGCAGTACAGGTGTGGTGTGTGTTTGGAAACCTGTGATTGTTTTCGGTCGACCTGCTTGTCCTACCACATCCACAGCTTGACCCACCCGGACGGTTACCGGTAGCGGCTTTAGTTGTTCGTCCAAAGTAATCAGAAACCGTGGATACATGGCTGTGACTAGGAAATAGAGCAGGTAATGGGATTTTGACATGACCACTGGTTGTTTGAAAAGAATGTCAACCCCCACGGCAAATGCATGATCGTCAATTTTTGTCAACTCTTTTCGCATCACACACCTTGTTTGGCTTCAGTAAAAGCAATCAAAACGGTAAGCAATCCAGCCACTGCTACCGGGGACAATAGAGATCGGTTTGTATGGAATGGGTTGATGGTAAGAGTTCCTTTGCCCATATGCAGCAGTCCCTATTCCAAGATCAGTGGAATCAGAACGAAACCTGATAAGACACCGAGGGGATGGCAACCAACCAACTATACCAAGCCCTAGCCGATGATAACATACCTGAGCTATCCTCACCATAAACAAACTATTCGGCTCCTTGTGATAATACGCCGCCAACTGCCTCAACATCTGGGCCAATCGAGCATTATTAGTACCAGCACCAACCAGGCCCATTGCAAATATGGCGTTGATGGCAACATCTTGGTCATTATCGTGTGAGTACTTTGATAGGATATCCAGAACGTGGACCAGTGGATTGGACGCGCATAACATTCCCAAGGCTAATGGTACACATCGTCGAGTGGTTGGTTCGCCGTAATGCATCAGGTGATTGAATGCTCTGAAAGCCATTTCTCCACCCACGTCTTCACCCATAGCTATGAGAGCGACGCCCAATGTAGCAAAACCTTGAAACTTGTCGTCTTCCTTTAAGGGATCGAGATGATCATTACATAGATGTAACATATGCTGAACCTTGAGTACATTTCCGGTAGCTAATTTTATTGGTTCCAGGGTTACTCTGGCACTGCTTCAATGACAAGGAAATGTCATGTATGAGTTGGGATGGGTCACATACCAGC
This sequence comes from Synchytrium endobioticum, assembly GCA_006535955.1. Lineage (NCBI taxonomy): Eukaryota > Fungi > Chytridiomycota > Chytridiomycetes > Synchytriales > Synchytriaceae > Synchytrium > Synchytrium endobioticum. The sequence goes on along the minus strand of QEAN01000040.1, from coordinate 75,154 downwards.
ATAAGCAACGGCTTCAACCAAAACACCCGCTTGCTTAGCCAAAGGGATTTCAATGGCCTTTAATGTCTCCAACGTAGGCTCGCATGCGTCCTGTTTGCCCAAATAGGACAAAGCCAAGCCCAATGCCATAAATTTGCCATATGTATCACTCAGTTGAACTTGTTCACGTTCCATCATGGTCGTGAGAATAGTTGTGACTATTTCACCGTGGCATGTGCCTACAAATACCGTTCCTAAAGACAGAGCAGCTAGTGATGCTAATTCCATTGATATTCCTGTATCGCTAATGATCGGCAGCAATAGTTCCATGACGTCTTCTCTAGCTTTCCCCGCATATGCAATGCCCAGACTATTTAATGGTTTACATTTTGCATGAGCGCGCAGTCGGGCAGTAACCACGAGGAATGCACTGTGGAGCTTGAACGAACCCTATGATAGCAGCCATCTTCATAGTACCGACATTGCTTTCAATGTGTTCGCTCAACAGAGCGATAGCGGGGTCAGATTCGTTTCTCACGCTAGCTGTCAGAATACCGATACCCAATAAAGCACCGGCCTATGGTCATTGATTGTCGGTAAGGAAAAATTTGTTTTATCCCCAAAATTTATTTAGAACATTGTATACCTTGATGTGGTCTTCAGGGGCGTAGGTGTACTTGTCAATTTCAGCCAATCCACTTTCCACATCCCATAGACTGATCATACCAACAGACGCGGCAGCCGACATCATACCTACAAGGAGGTGGTTGGAAATGAACAATTCTTTTTAACCGGACACAAGCCCTGGATGAGATAGTGGGCTTGGACATACCGGCATCCTTGTGCTTGTAGATCCACGAATTGCCTTCCTCTGTCTTGCTCAGTAACTTGTCATGACCGAATCCAGCATTAACAAATGCATTAACGAACGTGGAAGCCAAATTCTGTCTAGCAGAATCCACATTCCCGGAACTCATGCCGGGGCCTATTAGGTTGTAGACGTTCAGCAACAAGAGCTGGGCCGCAATCTCCACACGAATGACAAGAGACTTGCGAATATTTTCTAGATGACTCTTGTAGATATCTTGGGGAGTCTTGGCTTCCATGATATCCAAATCACGAGCTAGTGCCTTGAAATGTTCAGAAAGTTTGGTATTGTTCATAATGTCATTTATTTCGTCGCAGTCAGTCTCGAAGCTGATTTGTTGCCTCGCCAACAGAAAAGCCAATTGTTTTCTTGTTATCCTATTTTGACGTTGCGTTCATTCCAAGGAGGAGGCAAGAAGATCAAATAACAACTTACACGTCTGGGCATGAGTTGAAATCATCCTTGACCAAGTCCAAATCATTCATTTTCATCGAAACCTGGATAGCTTGTGGGTATTGTTGCATGGTTCGATATATGGTATGAGCGGTTTTCAGAATGGCCATATCATCTGGTGGAGCAACATATGGGACGCAACTAGGAAGAATTTCAAGGTCAATCAAGGCCACGACCAGAAGGAATTGTGTCACATCAGGGTACCTTAGGATGTATAAACAAACTCGCTGATAGGTATCCTTGTCGACATAGTTGGGTAGCACATCTAGGGATTCCAATTCCAGCAGCAAATCGCATGCATCTGCTTCGGCATTGTGCTTCAGAAAGAATGGGGTCAATTCTAATGCCAAAGTAAGTATGTCATGTGTGGGTAACTCTTTTTCTGTCCTGTCTTGATACTCTCCTATGATTTCGGCAGCCAAATGCCTAGCAAGGATTGCCTTTTTTTAAAAACAATGGGGGTTTCCACAGCCAAGGTGAGTTTGTACCTAACGTATTCATGGCCCCATGATCCGGCCGCTTCCGAAGTGCCGTTCAATCGGAATGCCAAAGACTTCCTTTTGCCCTCTTGGTCAAAAGTCATTGCCAATACGGATAGTATGTCGGACAAGAAGTTCTGAGAGGATGATGAGGTGTAAGACAACAAGAAAAAGGCATGGACGTGCGGAGTGACCAACCTTGTTTGCACCAGCGGGCCAGCTCTCATATACGGCAATCAATGGCTGATAGTGTGGTCTTAGGAACTTTAATGGTTTCGGGACGGAGGTCATTGAGGAAGTTGAGGTGCGAATCAAAGTTCGTAATGTTTCTAATGCTAATGGGTAAAGATCTGTATTGGGCTCCTATTGAAAAATTTGATGTTGATTTCCCGATAAAGGGGGTGGGGACCTGCCAATGCAGCCATGCATCCAAGGAGTCAGTTGTGATGAAAAGGGTACCTTTAATCGATGGACTAGCATTTCTAGGTGGGTTTTGAGCTCCCTGTCTTCTTCGGACTAGTGATGGTGTATGTAAGTATAGTGGAGAGGATTTGGTGGCATGGATGCATACCAATTCGTCCTCTTCCGGGACATCTGTGGCGGCGGGGCCCTTGTTTTTCGGATGGCCAGGGTTCTTGAGGTCATTGGTGTTATGTGTGGTCGCAGCTGCAGCAGACACGGTGTCGGTGTTCTTCTCGTGGGCCATTCCGACCTATTGATGGCGATTGTCAGCAAAATGTCCATATTCAGGGGCATCAAGGATGGCGGAACGTACGACAGAATATATGACGACCAGAAACAATCAATATGGCAATGAGCAGAGGTGGGACGGTTGCCTTGCGTTGTTGGTTTCACTTGAATTAGCAACGGATGATGCGACACGAGGTTTACACTGGGGATGGAGGCAGATGGACGCGAGCAGGCGCGGCGCACCCAATGGCTGCTAATGGTCAGAAACACAGGAACGCTGCCGTATTTGAAGGCCAATGCACAGTTGGTGCCAATACATATGTGGGTGATTACCGGATGGGAGGCCATACAAAGCATACAAAGCAGCAGACAGAAGGACCATGCCGTGATGTGGTGGTCTGTTTATCTGCAGGATATGATCATATGATATTCGAATAAAGTGCGACAGTGCAACGGTGCCCGCCCGTCCACCGTCCAAACCTCATGACTGCGGCCATTTACCTGGTCCGCTTCATCGCGCAATCCCGCGTATAAACCAGAGTGGCTATCGGTCTCCCTTGAACGTCTCGCTTGTGCTCGCTCTTCCCACGCTCTGGTCCTCGCTCTGGTCATCCGCTTTTCTTCACACGCTTTCGCGACAAAAACCCCTGCCGACAACTACTCCCTACCAAGCACCACAACCCAGCATCAATAACTGCCTCTCGCTTGCAGCCTCCATTCTGCATACCATCCACGCAATCATGCCAGTTCCACAACCGGACGACCCATCCACCTCCACCGACCACTGTCAATCCACATCAACCCCATTCTCAACTCCAACTGTATACGACCATCCAAACGGATGGGGCCCTTCCACGTTGCCATCCACCCTGTCCGAAATACCCTATGCTCCCTACTCAAAATCGGACAGATTAGGTCGTGCTGCTGACTGGACAAATCCAGCCGAGGACTACCACTACTTCTATGACAGAGAAACCGGTCAAAGGAACTATAGACGTAATGACCCTGGTGGAGGTCCTATACCTGGTGGTCGTGACGACAAATTCTCAGGCAGCAACAGGAGACCTGCAGCCAACTATCGTGGGGCTCAAGGAATAGAGTCTTTCGGTGCCGGAACCGCCTCCGCTTTCGAATACCGGGTAGCTGCTGAAGAAGAAGGCGCATTCTCACTAGTAGACAGAGCTTCCACAACGAAACCAAGAACTGGATTCAAACCCTCCAGAGGGAGAGGTGGTGCCGGAGGTAGATTCGGCGCCGCTAATAGGGGTGGCAATTCCGCCTTCGACAATGGTGGTAGATTCGCTGGAAGAGGTGCCATGGGTGGTGGCTGGCGTGGAAGGAGATTCGGATATCAAGATAAGCCACAACGTGTGCGTGATGCTTCCGTCAAGATTGGTGCCGAGTGGAAGGTGTTGCAAGAGATTGACTTTAATGGTCTCGCCAAGTTGTTCTTTGAGGTCGAGGATCCCCAGGACATGTAAGTGTGGATGCGTGCTTGTTTCATGCTTGACTGCGTAGCAGTAATGGGAGGGGGGGTTGGCTGCGAAGTGACGATATCCTTTTAGAATGTGATGCAGAAATGCAAAATGATTCATTCGTTCTTTGTATTCACACTGTCTGATCGCTGCACCTACACACGAGCATATGGTCTACTTGCACAGTCAATTTACTCACAGGGATTGTACCACACTAGTGAGACGTATGGGGAAGTCAATTATTACGACAAAACATTTGATAAGAAATCAACAAAGAATACTCAGGCTTTGAAATCTTTTGACCGGTTCTCTCCAAACTTAACTACGAGCTTCGACCCGATCCTGCAAAAAGCATGTTTCTGTTCGAGTTCCTGCCTGTTCAGAGTGCCAACCTGTTTCATCATTGTAGCTGTCCAAGGATGTGGATGGGCCAACCGTTTTTGCTACTGACAATGTCTTGTCAACTCTTATGTGTGCTACTCGAGCTGTATATTCCTGGGATATAGTTATTCAGAAGGATGGCGACAAATTATTCCTGGATAAACGAGATGGATCCCAATTTGGTGAGCGATCTTGGTGTTTCAATTTCATTAAATATTCGAGACAGCAAAAGCTAATTGGTGTCACGGATGAATAGACTTTTTGTCGGTGAATGAGAATGCCGCAGAAGCTCCACTAGAAAGTACCGACAAGGAAAATCCCAACACGCCACAACAGCTATCCATAGAAAGCACTTATGTCAACAAGAACTTTTCGCAACAAGTTCTGAACCAGGTGTGTGATTCACTGATAGACAAGGAACCACTCTATGATAGACTATGTGCTCTCCTTGTTGCTTCCACCTTCGCAGGTTCTGTAACCAACAATCTTCGTATAGAATGAAAAATTCACTCTACCAAATGAAAATCCATTCGTGGAATCTTCTACCCCGGAGCAACCAGCATCTGCGATATATAGATACCGCAAATGGGATCTAGGCGACGATGGAAGTGATCTCAGCCTAATAGCACGAACCCAGATCGACGGCGCTCTACACATGCCTGGTATTAACCACCATACCTCGATCCAACCCTCATCCTCGGCACATCTGTCCTCCGAGACACTTCTCGTGAACATCAAAACTCTCAATGAATTCGACTCCAAAGCAGCAGGATCAGGCGGTGCACCAGACTGGCGCCAAAAGCTCGATTCACAACGAGGTGCGGTCATGGCAACTGAAATCAAGAATAACGGTAATAAATTGGCCAGGTGGACTGTCGAGTCTGTTTTATCTGGTGCTGATCAAATCAAGATTGGGTTTGTCAGTCGTGTGTCACCAAAGGATCGATCCAGGCATGTGATTTTAGGAACCGCTTATTTCAAGCCTAGGGAATTGGCTTCCCAGATGAATTTGAATATTGGCAATGCGTTTGGGGTTTTGAAGGTTATTAGTGATTTGTGTATGAAGTTGGAAGATGGGAAGTACGTCTTGGTCAAGGATCCTAACAAGGTATTTCAAACGAGCTTTTTTCCTCTTATATGCTCTAAGTTGATGAGGCTTTATCGAGAAACTGACTTTTTCTGTTTCGTCTCTTCAAACAGTCTCTGCTGAGGTTATATTCTGTACCATCAGATACATTTGAGGAGGACGAGGCTTCCGACGAAGACGATGTGCCTGCGCGTGATGACGGTAATATGGATGAATAAAGCCGCTTCTGACGCTGCGGTAGATTATTATTGTCAGGTTGAAGCGAATATGTCTTTGGTGATGGTGCTTCAAGAAATACATCCATGACGTAGTGCACGTGTTTTGGGCTGGGAGATTCTTATGTCATCAAACGTGGCCAACAACTATGATGCCCCCACGCTGAGGTGTATTATGATCACATTTTTGATGTCTCCACGACTGACTGGCTGACTTGACTATCTTGGGGTTTCCGCTCTATAAACACGAATGAAGCAAGTAATACTTTCTAATGCTAATGGGATTTCCTTGAACTTTACCAAAAAGACTAATGCAACTACAGTTTCCCCGCCAAAACAAAACCACCTCCATCCGTCCCACACCTATTCATCATCAGATAGGCACAACATCAAACAAAAACGACACAGACTCTCCATTGTGGATTCTCCTGATCGCTTCTGCAAACAGTTTGGTGATATCAAACACCTTAATCTTTGTGCACTTGTTCAAATGATCTTCCTGTGGCACAGAGTTGGACACAATCACTTCATCTATATGAGACACTTTGATTCTTTCAATAGCGTCACCACTCATGATTGCGTGAGTTATCAGTGCGTAGATTTTGGTTGCTCCATTCTCCTTGAGAACTTTTCCTGCCCTGGTTATGGTGAAGGATGTATCGGCTATGTCGTCCACGAGGATGCATGTCTTGTTGCGTACGTCGCCCACTAGCATCATATCCGAAGCGGGAGAGTTAGTATTGCGACGCTCTTTATGAATCATGGCGAAATTCATGTTCAGCTTGACTGCTATTCCTGTGGCCCTATACGAGTGGACCAAGGTTCAGCGCAGTCAAAGGCAGCAAAATAGAAAAAAAACTCGACCGACCTTTTGGCACCACCGGCATCAGGCGATACCATGACACACTGACGGTAATTTGGAATGTTTTCCTTGATATACTTTAGCATCAAGGGCTCTGAATGGAGATTGTCAACTGGAATATCAAAGAAGCCTTGGAATTGTGGGTCGTGTAAATCCATTGTAATGATATGATCAGCACCTGTGTCGTGTGGGGGTAATGACTCGCCTTGGTTGGCCACTAACAACAGACAATGACTAGCCTCAACGTACCAGCAGCGGTGAGCAAGTTGGCAATCAGAGTACCGGTTCTTGCAGTCCAATGCTTGTAACCCCCAGAAGATTGGCCAGGTAAGACGGCTGGAGTGGGTCGAGTTGGAATGGTGGGGGCCAGCGTCGCGACTACCACATTGGAATGTGAAGTGGAGAATGTAGACATTCTTCTACCCTCTTCACTCGCATTAGATCCTGTTCTCACTAGAGATGGCATTCTATTTGGTTGTGGTGGAGTAGAGGATTTCTCCGTGTGATGTGCCAATAAAGATGTTCCGTTTGTAGCAGGTGGTCTGAACGGTAATGAACCATGGGATGAGGACGCAGGTGCGCTGGTAGATAGGAGGTGAGTTCCATTTACAACTGGTGGGGACTTGTCTCTTATATGATTACTTGTAAAGTCCCCGGTACCGTCTGCATTAGCATTGGCATTGGCGGCACTGTTGCTGTTATGGGAGCTACCGGCATGATTTTTCATACAATCAGAGATGGCATCCGCATGGAATCTATTGACTCGTTCCATTTTGGGAGATGCATTGCGAGAGATGGAAGACAGACCTGATATGATAGATCCGTTTAGCTGGTTCAGGGACGGTGCTCTGTTCATGTTAAGTGGGGCAGTTAATGCATGGTGGCTGTGAGGAGCAGTACTATGGGACGGAGCATCTAGTTGTTTGATCCGATCGAGCTCAGCTGGGGGTACTCTTGATAATGACATTCCATTTCTTTTATATGGGGCGTCAGGTTGCCGAGCATATGGAAAGCATGGGATAACAGCAGTCACTTTACTATACGCAAGCAATGTGGACTGTGTTAGCTTTTTCAGCACAACACGCCAGGGTAGAAAGCAACAGCGCCGGACCTAGCGGAGGCGGTTCGACAGGCAGCAATCATGATAAGCAGCTCCATAAAGTTGTCGTTTACATGGCCGCATCCCGATTGTACGATGTAGACATCGGTGTTTCTGACGGATTCGCCAATCTCGACATTTGTCTCTTTGTTTGCAAATTTGGATAGTTTTGCACTAGCTAAAGGTATGCCTAGTCGTTTACAGATAGCTTTTGCGAACTCTGGGTGGGATGAGCCAGCAAATATCTATGATTGGTTGGTTGGTTGGTCGGTCGGTCGGGCGGTCGGTCGGTCAGACAGTCAGCCATGTCGCCTTCATTCATCACAAGCAACAACGAGAAGTGGTCATAGGCAAGACAGACAAGGCAATCAGCGATGCAAGACTTACTGCTATGTCCCTCATGATTACTTGTCCGGACTCGAGTGTGTCGGACGACAGTGACAGCTACTAGATGGAAAAGGGCAGAATGCAATTGAGCTTGGATTGGCAGCGGTTGTGGTTGTGGTGGTTCCTGTTTTTCCACGTGGTTCAGCAGCCTTGGCGTGTCTGGCTTGTGAGTGCCATGAATGCCGGGAATGACGCTGTTGCGCGATGATCACTAGATAGTGGCAACGCAAGCTGAGCTGTATGTGTGCCCCGCCGCGCCCTCGCAGCCCACGTGTTTCCCCGTCATACCGAGCACCTCGACGTGTTCGCACATGCCATCATGATTGTCCCACGCCCACGCCCACGCCCACGCCGTCCGTCTCTCTCCTCTGTCTTATCTGCCGAAAGATTCTCTCCCATTTTCTCTGACATGTATATGACAAAGTGCACATAGTCAGCGAGCAAGTAACGCATTGCAAATGGACCCCATCTCGTCTGCTGCCGCCGCTGATGCCGCTGATGCTGCCCGAGTGCCGAACAGCATCAGCTCCGACGCTCCCAAGAAGAGGAGCAGAAGAAGAAACAAGGACAAGCAACCCGGCCCTGAAAATGTAAGTGTAAGCAGTGAAGCTCCTTCTCTGCCGACATTCTCACTAATTCTTCCACATATGAAAACCTAGAATACTCCCTCCAGCCCCATCGATTGCCACAAAGACGAACAAGTGGTCTACGAGTTTGAGGACTATGTTGCGCAACTGCCATCAACATCAACTGCCCCACCAAAGTCACATCCACGCATATATCCTAGTAGGCCTGTAGATCAATGGCGAGGCCACCATCATGCCAGCCGACGTGGCGACTACAGTCCACGTGGTGCCGCAAGTCATAGCATCGGTGTAGGCGGGAGTAGAACAGCACGCACGGACTCCGCCCACCAACAACCACTTACCTTTGATCATGGCAGGCGTGCACACCGCAAGGAAATAAATGACATCTACCAACCAGGCATCAGACCTGCCAGTCAAATTGGACAAATTAAAATCGCGAAACGACCAAATGCCGGTAACTCCTCACCTACTCCTATTGCACCCCCATCGCTGCCTACACCACAAACACAATCGCTCACAAATCCAGTCCAATCATTTGTACTACCTTCCAAACCTGATCCCCTTCAACCGAAGAATCCTCAAACAACAATTCTCCAAAATGCCAATAGTAACGAAGCAGGGAAATCCAAACCACAGCAGGTCTTGTTTGATCACACAAATGTGGACCAACAAAGTAACAGTCGTCATGGCAAACGTAAAGAGGTCTGCCTTCAGAATCCTAGCTATGTCAATGCTACAATGCATCCCCATTCACAACAAAGAGCTACTTTTCCGCCGTCTTTGCGACGAGATGGTCTGCCCAATGGCAATGGCAATAATCATTGGAATCAATACCACCATGGTTTCGACAATAGTAAACCTCATTTCCCCTTGCCATCTACGCCATCTCGTCCAGACAGAGGACTGCAAGGTCCCCTTCCACTGTCGAACGGGCAAAGTAACGTCTGGAACTACAGATCATCTTATGACATGACCATTCCCGTAAATGCTGCTCGCCCGTCATCTGAACAGCAGGCAGATACAAGTTCTCCACACCCTGGTAGAGCTGGATCTTCACGTGGCAGTAGAAGGAAAATGTTGTATGATCCCGCGACAGGTACCATGGTTCCACCGCCCCAACAGGATTCTATTGATGTTGAAGATGATGAAGATGCTGTTGCTGGAGGAGATCAAACGAATGAAGTAGGTCCATCTCAAAGAATCAGACAGCTTCGTCATCGTAATTCATCCTCCAGGAACGGTGTTTCAATCGACAATCCAGGCCAAGCACCATTTAAGCCATCCCTCTTCGACGAGTACATAACACCTCAACAAGTTCAGCAAGGCCTGAGGCAAGGTGAATTACACAAAGGACCCATTCGTATCAACAAAAGGAATCGTTTCCATTCGTATGTGTCAGTGGAAGGGCGAGAGCGTGACATATTCATATTGGGTCAAAGGCATCGTAATCGTGCCTTTGATGGCGATGTTGTTGTTGTCAAAATGTTGGATGGGCAGGAGCTGGCGGACGCAAAGAGTAAGTTTCAACTTTCGCGAGATGAACGACGTCTAGAAGGAGACGAGAGACAAAAGAAAGTGATCATGGCTATGGACGAGACTCTGGACGGGATGGAGTCTTCAGATGGCGAAGACGAAAGCACGTTACTAGGTGCTGACGACGAAGATGAAGGTACGTTATCTCGAAGCTACCATCAATCACAGATCATTTGCTTCCTGCGTCATGGGAATGCTCACACGAGCGCGATGCTAGATTTTGAAAATCCATTTGGCAAAGTCGTTTCTATTGCGGAACGCAGCCCTAATCAAACCTTTTGTGGCATCTTGACAATGGACCGATGGGGAAGGAAGGAATCAGAAGTACCAACCAAATCCTACGCGGGCATTCACCCTGATTTCAAGTTTATATGGTTCAAACCAGTGAGTGGTCCTGTAATGTGCTTTTGCCCTACCATCTGGCTCGTTTTTGCTCACAACAGTCCCGCAATGATAGACTGATAAGCGAGTGCCACTAATGACCGTATCCAGGTCAGATGTGCCCATCGAATTCTTACAAGACCCAGACGCGTTCACCAAAGTCTTATTTCGCGTATCTGTTTCCAAATGGACTACGACAATGCAGTATCCATTTGGTAGTTTACATGGAGCTGTTGGTCAGATAGGAGCTATTGGGCCCGAAACGGATGCCTTGTTGATTGAAAATGGAATCGGCTGGTTTACGTTCAGTGACGATGTGTTGGCCTGCTTACCTGCAATGGTAAGATTGCTGCTGCCTCTTTATGCGACAAAATCTACATTATATTCACTTCACTAGCCATGGAATATACCAGAGTCTGAAATTGCCAAACGTCGAGATTTTCGTGGCGAGCGTGTCTTCACCGTTGATCCTCAAGCAGCTCGTGATCTAGACGATGCAATATCATGTAAACCACTAGGTAACGGTACATACGAAGTAGGAGTTCACATAGCTGATGTGTCATACTTCGTTAAGGCAGCAACGTCCTTGGATCGAGAAGCACGTCATCGTAGCACCACAATTTATCTGGTGCAAAAGACTATTCCCATGTTACCTAGTTTGTTGTGTGAAGAGTTATGTAGCTTGAATCCAAATGTTGATCGACTAGCCTTCTCTGTTGTATGGATTATGAATGAAGATGCCGAGATCATTGGAGAGCCTTGGTTTGGCAGGAGTATTATCAGGAGTTGTGCTAAACTGTCATGTAGGTTATTGGTACTAGGACAACATTTCTGGTTCGAGTCCATGGGGTCGGCTCACTCGCAATTACTTAGATGATCACGCTCAGTCAATTATTGAGGGCAACAGCAACTGGAATGATTTGCCATCGGTTGAAATCGGCGGTGGATATAATTTTGACGATTGTGAGTCATCCGAAAAGTGGCATTGGCAGCGGATAGTGCAAGGCACTAACGCGGGCGACACCGTCTCTTATAGTGAAGCTAGATATATTGACCATGTTTCAACTGAGTATCAAAATGCGAACGCGTCGGTTTGAAAACGGTGCACTGTCCATCAACTCTATAAAGCTCTCGTTTACCTTGGATCCCGAGGGCAATCCTGTCAATTGTCGTGCATATGATATACGGGATTCCAATCGACTCATTGAAGAGGTATGACGGTAATTCTGCTGCGTCATTTCATTTGACATATTGTTTCGCAAGATATTTATTGCGTCAATATCGTGCTGGAGCTTACTAGTCTTCTTGTGTAGTTCATGCTGTTAGCGAATATGGCGGTGGCAACCAAACTTCGTCAGGCATTCCCAGAAGATGCCCTGCTACGTCGCCATGAGCATCCCTCCCCGTCGGCATTGGCGGAATTCCTTGGAATGGTCTCCAAATTGGGAATCGAGATTGATCCTACCAGTTCCAGTACCTTACAAGCCTCCTTTGATGCAATCGCGAGCCGGGACGTTCGTTATGTGTTACGACTGTTGGCTATTAAACCGATGAAACGAGCAAGGTATTTTCGTACTGGTTCTTCGCAAATCACCCCGTCTTGGCACTATGCATTAAATGTGCCGCTCTACACACATTGTAAGTGATCTTCCATTGGTGTGATTTCGATTGCCGTCGATTGCAACACGCGCATCGACTCAGTTCTCATACATATAGTCACGTCACCAATTCGACGATATTGTGATTTGGTAGTGCATCGATTGCTAGATTGCGCATTACGAGGATCTCGTAATCCCTATGCTGCTAAAGTTGTAGATGGATTTGCCTCACATTGTAACATTATGAAGGATTTGTCGAAGAATGCACAAGAGGCATCTCAAAGGTTATATTTGGTGGCGTATTTAGACCACCTTGCCAAAACCCAGTCAGGTCAGGTATTGGAAAAAGGAATAGTTTTCCGAGTAGGCAACCGGTACTATGATGTATTGGTTGAAAAGTATGGTATTGAACGCCGAATTTGGGTTGAGGACTGTATGGCAAGTGAGGGTGCTTTAGGTTGCGACTTTGACGAAGACAAGAATGAGTTGTATATATTTTGGAGTAAGAAGACCGTTGCTGAAGGCAGTAGTATTATTGGTGAACGTAGTAGTATTCTTGATGACGGCACTAGTAATAGCGGTGAAGTGGGCATGCCTATGTTGGCAGCCCTTACGCCGGTTTCCAGTAAAGAGGAAGTCGAGAAAATTGTAGTGATAGGAACCACTAATCATCAAGAAGATGAAGTCAATTCGGACGGGGCAGACAGCGACGCGGACTGGACCACGGATGATGATGTTACCACCGACAGTGAAGAGGAAGATAGGGGTATGGTGGCATCAAAACGACGCGGTGTCGTAACGGACGATGAGTCCTCGGATGCGGATGTTAAAGTGGAGCACCTGGTGCAGCAAACTGCCGAGATGTCCTTGAATGGTAATGGTAATGACGTAATACCAAAAACACCATCCAAGTCTCCGGTAGTAACACCCAAGGCCAGGAAGTCACCGTTCACCAAGCGTATGATTAGACGTAATATTAACACGAATTTAATCCACGTCCAAGTCATCAAAGTATTCGACTGCGTTGATGTTCGACTATGTCCATCGGTCGAACGAACACCGCCAGAAATTAAAATGTATGGAGCCAATCCGACGATTGTTGAAGCGGAATTAGCTATACTTGTTGCTTCGGCTACGAATGGTGGGGGTAGTAGAGTCGATATGTCAAATGGTTATGTTGAGAGTTGTCCTGCACTTGCAGAAGATTGTGAGTGAGGGTTCTGTATCATAGTCTGTGGAGTGCTCCAATCACTCCTGTTTTGCATGTCGGCTTACGCTCTAGACAACAATTTTGTCTTTTCAGGCATAGGGGTGATCGCGTCATCCCGTTCCTCATTTTCACCATATAGTTTCATTAGTATGCAAATAATTCACGTATGATGTAATTTGTAACATATATAAAAACGGTAATATAAACAGTCCGTGGATACAAAGCTACCTACAAAGGTACACAACAAATCAGCATTTTATTCAGGATAAGAAGAATCAGTAAATTAGTTTGAACGAAATTTACTTGCACGATGTACTGAGCAATTGACTCTCGGACTGGGGATCTGCGTGGAGACAATTAGGCAGTGGAGCGCACCCTTGGGGTAAAAAGAGGGGTGCGCACGGGGGACAGAAGGAACGGCGTGAGGAGCAAGGGACAGGAAAGAGGAGCGCCTTGAGGGGAACACGGTCTCACGCTTCGTGAACTCCAAGCATCCAATCCAAATTGCGTGGTGTGGGTTTGATCCCACCCTCTCACATCTATTTAACGCGACCTCTTGCTACAATACTTTTG
>QEAN01000040.1:46190-61287 GCA_006535955.1 Synchytrium endobioticum | reverse complement strand
ATCTTATATATGTGGCACGGAGTTTCGACAATGGAACCACCTCCCATCTGCTGGACTCGGGTAACAGCATGTTGATCTTGATGAACCTAATTAGGGCCGACGCATTGAGCAAACCGTGTTCACTTTCAATTGCCACTACATCGTCTTTCGCATCTGGTACCAGATCCAGCACTCTTTCTTTTAACAAGTCATACCGACCTATAACCTGCTGACCCATCTCTTGGTCAAGTATATCTGACAAATCGCTGATTGCCAGGTTGAGTGTGATTTTGGTGTGATTCCAGGGTGGAAAGTCCATAATCTCTTTTGCTCTGACGATTAATGGCTCTTTAGTTCGACCACTGGTACCATGGATCAGATGCAACAATCGACCCCAAAAGTTTGACCCTCCGTGCGTGCCTACTATGATGGTTGACAGGCCCTCATCAAGGGGAAAGCATGTTATGGCTCATAACATCAGGTGTGCCAGAAGTGTCGCCCATCTCATCACGCCTAACTATGAATTCATATCTTTAAAGACGAACGCTGTGACGATCGCGCAGACAGGCTCGCTGGTGTAGAGAAAGATAGTGTTAACTTCTCGATCAGTACACAGCACGAAGTTACTTGTTGTAATGATGAGAAGGAAAGAGAGGCAGAAAAATAGCCTTAATATATATCTTGAGGTCGTAACATCCTGTCAGCTCATCTAGGTCCTAACTATTGTCAATCACCAGTGGATACATAGGTCCAAACACCACTATACTGCAACAGCTGGAAGCGAGTTGAGAGGACTAAAACGGTCAAGCTCATATTGCACAAGAATGTGGCACAACCTCATCCTGGCCGATCTGTAAGGAATCTGATTAATTGTTATTCTCGCAGTCGTCCTCCCTCGCAAACACAACATTCGTAAGCACACGAGAGGGATTTTATATACAGTATGACCCAAAATGGCTTCACTTTCTCAAGTATCAGACGTGCTTCATTTTTTCTCATTTTCTCGGTGTCTTCGCAACGTCTGATCTGTCGTTATGAGGTCATAAGCTGCGGTAAAGCTCGCAGCTATGAAATAAGCGTCGTCAGTTATGGAAGAAAGTAGTGGGCTGGACTTCACATCGTTTATATGATACAGCGATCGGTACTCACCAAATCCAACTGCAGCGATCGCACCCACCAGCCATAAACCTTCAGCATTTTCACTCATCCAGCGATAATAGCGACGCAGTTGCCTAGATATGAATGGTGTTCTCTCTGTTTCAGCCCGTTCGTCACCTCGTGTAACTCTGACGTTGCCCGAGTTGAATACTTCTTTTCCTGGGCTGCCAATGCTGGCCATTCTTCTGTATATAATATTTCGTTGCCTTTGAGGCGTACATCCATACACTCTGAACTGGAACATTTTTTGTCGAGCTGACGCAATGGATTCCATGGTTGCGTTCCTTCTGGGTGTTCAATAGGTGTGTGTATGAAAGCTTGACGGTGAGGCGTGAGCACTAGAACGTTACGAGACGCTGTAGTAAAATGGTAAAACGTGATATAATAGGATTGTAGCGAACTAATATATGTGGAAGTACATCCCGTGGACTACACCAGACGACACGTGCTAACGCATGTTTTCAAATTACTTTGTTGTATTTGAATACCATGATAAAAACACGAGTAGAATAGTTTCGATATACGAGAACGTGACCAAAGTTGAATACTTGCAGTATTTTATGGAATTATCGCCTGAGGATCTGGGACTATTTCATGTTTCTGAGAGGTTAGTCGCGGTTGAATTGGAGACTGGTCAAAGTAACTTACAAGGTCATTAACATTTTGACCGTCACGCACAACACCGGTGCCACCTTTACTAGGGGAGTCGCGTCCTACATTTATTACAAGTGAGTGTACCCTAGACACTACAATGGCGAGATAAAATAACTAACACTTACCGGCGATACCTCGACCTGATCCGTCGTCATTGAATCGCAACTTGTGAGTACCAGTGTAACTTTTGTGATCGGTGAGGCTAATAATTATATAGGCTGAGACTCACTTTTGTTAGCGGACAACAAACGTCGATTCATCATACCGATCATAGACGGACCCAACCGACCCCGATTTTGATTTTGATGCGCTCAATGATGCCATGTCCATACTCCCCATATTTTTGTTTGATTTGACTGGATTTTTAGACATGTCTGTATGGGAAGAGGGAGTATGTTAGATAAGACTCTTCACGAACTCATACCTGCATCATTATATTACATCGGAACCTACCAAGCTTCTCCGTGGATTCAGTGACACCCCTCTTATTGCCACTTACACCGAGTTTGACCGTCGCCGGGCTCTTTGTTGGTGTCGTCCCGTTACTTTTGCCCAAACCTTCTCTACTAGCACCGAAGGGACTGGACTTCAGGACCCCGTGTTCTTCAAACCGATTCTTGTGCGTGACTGGGAAAGTTGAAGCGTCAGTCAACCGATCAACGATTGCTGCGTTCTTGGATACGGCGGTTCCTGTCAGACTGGGTCCTGAACTAGCCAGTACATCCGAGACGAGTTTGTTGAATCCTTGTTCTGGCTGCAAAGACGGATATTTCTTTTCGGCTAGGTGAGCTAGCGCGTCTTGGAATGTCTCCCAATCTAACTTTCTGGCTCCTTTCGCTTTCACCTATTATGAAATTACATTTGTAATAGAGATAAATAGCAAGTCGGAAACGTGTCAAGTTGTCTGGACGTGGCGCATCCAAAGACAACGCGTCTGTCACACCTTGTTGAAGATGATATCAACATCAATAATGGTGACCCTCTTATCGACGATCCCAGTATCCTTGGTGAACTTGGCAAACTAGATGATTATTTTGACTTAGTGATCTGTCCTTCGTGTAGAATCTGTCCGTACTTTGGCGTTATCCATTTGATGACCCCCAATGTCGATACTCGTAGCTGCGCCGGCTAGGTTCCTTGATGATCCAAATGCGCAAAATGCTTCATAGCGATCTCGTAATGCTTCTAGATCTGCCATTGTTTGATGTCTATCGACACGAAGCAAGGCCGAGCTGGGACTATTGTGCGATGTATTTCTTGTGAGTTGGTGTGTGAATCGAACGCAACAAGCCCGAGGACAGAGGCAAAGATACAGCGGCATCACCAGCGTAGACGGCCTTCTAAATGTTGTGAAGAATAATAGAGTAGGTAGGTGAGCAGAAAAAGCGCTTTATCTCGACTTTTATGCAAAGTGGGCTTGTCCGCCAATGAATGCATATGATGAATGCGCAGCACTTGGATGGATCCACCCAGGACGTGGACTCCAAGGAAAGTCCCATGGCTGGCGCGATATTATTGCCGGAATCGCGCGGATCATGCCCTATGCGTCGTTTTTGTGCGGCAGCCAGCTGTGGTTGTTGCCTCGAGAAGTTTTCCTTTTCCACTCCAAACATCAGACGCGACATATTTGCGAATAGGAACAGCGATAGTAAGTAGTCTGCTTTATTGCAACCAGCGTACCAGATAGTAGTGAGAAGATTGCTATTTTTCTTGAGGTGAAATCCGCACTACATACACTATTTCAGGATCGTGACGACCCCAAGGACCGCAAACCGGATTTGACCGTATATGAGATGATACGAATAACTTGGATCTTTGGGTCTTGTTGAAAACGCCCACTTCCAGTATAGAAGAAGCTGCTTTCCGACAAGGATTGAATGCATCAGTACTGGATTACTTCTATACCAGCTCAGTATACGGCACTATGGCACCTTTGTTCAGAGAACCCCACGTCAAGCAGATTTAGTTGATTAGAAAACGTTTGCCTGTGACGTAGCTCTGAAGATGCTCGTCTGTTATTGCAATATTCTTCTCATGTGGATGTTTCACTTCACCTTATCAGCGGACCCCAATGAAGCACTTATCACATTTATATACCAAAGGAAATGAGTCATATTGTAGTCATGTGTATTTCACAGTTCCCCATGTGTTATAAGCCATATACGTCCATATATGGGTAGCAGCTATCACTGTCACTATATACAGAATATCTGTACAAAGCGTCTTAACGATACACCAAGGACTCAAGACTGGAAAGGTTTCCTCATGGGCTGGTGCTGCTTCCGAAAAGAAGTCGACATTGTGTTTCATGGGAATAGCACCAGAATCAAGTTTGAGTATTAAGTTGAGCATAGGGTGGAAGCATGTTTTAAACAGACGAACCGCCAAAAGAAGCAAGCGTAACCGCTGATTATCCGTATCCCGATATGACCGTAATCTGGACACGCCACATTGAATTGAATTCGCTCAGAAAGACTTCAACGACTCGATGACGACATATGACGCACGAGACATTGATACAGCACAGATCAACTGTATGAAAAAAAATTTTAAGCAAAGCTGCATATTACAGCTTGACACATTGCCTTGCATCGCGACCATATCAGACCTTTGAACAGACAAAGCTATACGCGCTTGAACGGACGAGGGCGCTCGGCAAAGGCGCGTTCATACAGGAAGCAGTACAGGATGTTCCTGGCTGCATTGTAGTCTCTATCCCATACCTAGTTAAATTGAGGTTGGGCGTTCATATTGGTTTTGACAAAAAGGCACCGACGCAAGGTACTTACAGTTGAGCATGTTTCGCATTACCTAACTGCATGAAGAGGCTGACAATGTTGCGCTCCAAAACACCCTGCATCCTCCAGCACACTTGCCAATCTATGAGACGTGGTGTTAGCACTTCAAGCACAAACCAATAGATTCTGCGAATTACACATACCTGTTGGCACGAGTGCGCTTTGCCATCAGCACATGGCCACTCTTCCCTTGTGCTCTCGCATACCCAGTAAGCCCCGGTCGTCAGCCACCGCCTACGGTACACCCCTTCGTGCACAATGAGAACAACGCTGAGACGTCATATACTCATCGTAAGTAATGATGTGCGTATATGGTCTGGCGTGTCTCTTCAGTGCCTTGGTCGGCGCCCCCTGCTTTCTCCCCAGACTCGTGCAGTTTCCATTCCCCCAGATGACAACTGTATCATCCTTTGTACCACTACCCCGTATGCTCATACATATTTCGTGCAGAGCACGCAGCTTCCGTTTATACCTGTCCCATCTGCTACTCTTGGCCTTGTCATGGTAATCTACCAAGGTTTCGAGGTGACGGACAAGGTATCGGGGGCGATGGATGTAGTCTTGGTACTGGGAGGTGCAGGCGGAGGGAATGTCGACCACAAATCGCGACTCTAACTGTTATCAGCGCGACAATTGGATCCAGCTCAGGTAGAGTTTAATCCATACCAGCTATCGAATTCATCTCCCTCACTCTTGGAAAAAGGACTTTTATACTGCCCTCTCGGCTTCCCCTGCTTGCCAACACCGAGATCTTTGATCTAACGTAGCGACGAATACCACTATCACCATGTTATGGCAGTACGTATCATTAAACAATACATGGATACGCGCAATACTTCGTTCAGGCTGTAACGGGCTGTTTGGTGCACACTTTCTATCAAAAGCACAGAATAGAGATGCACTTGGTGAAGCGACTGTTGCAATTGCGCTGCATTGCGCATTGCGCATTGTCGCAGATTTTCTCCAGCAGATGTGGTGGCCATGAAGCGACAAGCGACGTGCGGCATTGGCAATGACTGGGCGACACGATTCATAGCATGTATAGATCCTATGCGCATTCTCGTACCCTTTCCTGTTTGTTTACTTTGTCTCCCCTCCGTTTTCCCACACGCCCACTGTGCATGTCTCGCCTCAACCCTCCCAAAATTGCAAGCAGACAACCCAACGGAATACGGAGGCCAGTGAAAAGGTAAGCGCAGGGCCAGTGGGCCTCTATGATGGATGGAATCCCAGCACAAGAAGAGAACAACCATTTCAATACACGATATATATAACATTATCCAAGCAACTATACGACAGCACCCAACGCCACCATCAGAAAATCGACGAACTGGAAATCAACTCCTTGCAACAACTAACCCATACACCCAGCCAACTAGATTAACTTATAAGAACACCTGAATCATGCCAAAAGAAGCGAAAGAGAAGACTAGTCGTGCCTCAAGGAAGGGTGATGGCAAAAAGGTCAAGAAGGTATGCGCTTCAGTCAATGCATCGTGTTGGATTGCGTTATCGAGAACTACGCTTGACCTTACTGTCCTATTGCATGATCATTCATGCTAACTCGTCTTCTACATCCTAATCATCATGCAGGCCAAGGATCCTCATGCTCCGAAGAAGGCCTTGGTAAGTGTTATGGTTGGTTGATCCAAACTGTCCACTAGACGTGATTCGTGGAAGCTATATTGCTAACATTCCATTTAATGCTTTGTAGACTGCGTTCATGCTATTTTCGAAAGAGTACCGGTACGTCCGTGATTTACCGTGATGAATTGGAACGGGCGAAACAGGAGATTGACCTCATTGCGATATATCAGACCGAAGATCAAGGAAGAAAACCCAGACGTGACCTTTGGTATGCAATGCTAACCGCAGATTCTTCTGGCTTTAAAACAAAGTGGTCGGCTATTAAACCGCTTTTTACAGGTGATGTCGGAAAACTTTTGGGTGCTGCCTGGAACAAGCTATCCGACAAGGAAAAAGAAGTAGGTATCGCACTCGAATTTAAAGAGTCACACAACTAACTCGGATATCGTTGGTGTTCCGGCTAATGACCTGGCGCTCACCGGCATACACAATAACTAGCCGTTCAAAGCCAAGGAGAAAGACGAAAAGGCTCGGTATGAAGTCGACATTGCTAAATACAACGTGAGACATGTCTCGTTATTACTCATTGCGGCGCATCATTGTCAAGTTACGATTGACTCCTTCCAACAATAGGCATCCAAAGCTGGCGCATCAGCTGGCGGGGATGATGAGGAAGATGCAGATGACGAGTAACAATATAGTCTTTGTTTATATCCTTATCCACTTGCGTTCTCTTTTCTACTTCTACCACAGTGTTTTAATAGGACGCCCCATTGTTGTTGTCTTTTATGTGTATAGCTCGATTTATTATTACATGTTTCCTATGTTAACGAATATTATTGTGTGATTATCCATGAGAGGGTCAATGAGGCAGCATGAGAATGGTACAAGTGTAGTGAAGCATTTAGGAGTTTAGCAAGCAGTGTATTGCCAGCTGACGGGGGAAATCTTGCCGTTGGCAATTTTGGAAAAGGTCGATGTGCCATTAGTCATTTCCTATCATAATGGCGTGGTCAGCAATGCTGCAAGGTCTTTAAAAACGCTACTCAATTCACAGCACTCACCACAACCTCCAGGTGAAGTGGTGACACAAAGTCACAGGATGGACCTAAGATGCGACGAGTTGACATCTTGATGCCATGCAAAGCGATAACACCACATATAATCATGGAATGGAAAACCACATACCATAACATGCATCAACAACTTTAGCCGTAATATTTCCCTTGGGTCCCATAATCCTGACACACTTGCCACAGAACTTGGGATCCGCGGAATCAGTGATCATACCCGTCCCATGCGCATTCAACGCGACACCATAAGAACCCTACGCGTATCAAGCTATCAGCACGGCTCTCACCGTCACCAACCACGAACACATACATTTGTCAGTTTCCCGCTCCCCAAGCATGTAGTCGTCGCCTTGGCCTGGAATGTCGCAAACCCATTAATTGGTATGCCGACGACAGACGGGGTCTTGGCAGCTTGCAGCTGGATGTTGGTCAGATACGGCGGTGTGCGGCCCAGCGCGTTGGAAACAGGGATGGGAGACGCGGCTGGCGGCATTGTGAACGAGGTGGGCTGTGGGGGAGGATGGAATGGGCCTTGTATTGTGACCTGTGAGTTGGGGTCCACCCATTAGCATTGCGAAAAAGATGGGTGGCATACCGTCGGGCCCTTCGGGGCCATCGCCTGCGAATTGTGCGGTGGCGGGCGTGGCGAGTGCGAGAGCGAGTACAATCAGGATGAAGATGAAGCTGCCCATGGTTGATGTTGTATTGATGCTGGACGCGGTTGTGAGGTGTGATGCGGTTCGGAAGTTTGATCGAATGGGCCGTTGCTTGGCGATGCTGTGATGGGGTGCCTGGTGGCCGTGCAGATTTCTGGTCGAGGTCCATGATGAAGGAAATGACTGAAATCAAGCGGGATGCTTGCATGTTGTATGTTGTATGTTTGTAATGTGCGACAGCTTGCGCACCGGTTGGGGTAGCATTGTGCGATTTGAAATGTGTGATAGAGAGCTTTTGAAGAGTAAAAAGCCTTGATTCCTATCATTGGCATTTATTATTTTATTCATTTTGCGTCATTATTCATGAACCATCTGTGAGATGATCCACGACCACGAGGAGGTCCCATAGGCCGAGATGAATAACGCAGCGTCCGCGCGGAAGAGGCCAGCCCCAACTGCTGGCCCGGCACGGGTTGTATCTAAAAAGCAAAAGACGAATACACAACGTAACGTCTTCACAGCTCATCGTTTATCATACACACGCTCATCGAACCATCCAAACTGTCAGCTATAGCTGTAGCTATGGACGCAATGGCAAATCCATCATGTGTAGCCAGCCTGCCATTACCTGACTCCATCGCTTCTGAGCTCGCGCTAGTTGAGTATCGTCATTGCGCATACCATATCGCACCGATTGCCCCCCCCCCGGTATGCAGTCTAAGACGACTCCGAGTTACTAGGACGACACGCAACAATCCACCTCTTCCCCTTCTCAGCAACAGCCCTTCCTCCCATCTCTTATTACGAAACTGCTCCACCCCAAAATCACTGCTCCAGCACAAGCCTATAACTCCAAAATCAGGGACCGGTATCTGCAGCTAGATAATCCCCCTCGCGATCCTCTTCAACGCAAAAAGGCCCGTGACAGAAGTAGAAAAAAACGAAATGCTGCTGTCAGTGCAGGCGGCAGGAAACAGAAGATGAGGAAGAGGGATGGCCCATTGACGGCTACCGAAAAGAGAAAGCTCGGCGTATATGATGTACCCAAGGACCAGTGCAAGTGAGTCGCCTCACGCACTTTGCTGCGCGCCAAATAACGACAATTACATATAGGTTCGAGCTTTTCGAACCCCTGCATCAACTATGGAAGGAATACATGAAAGATCTCATATTCGGAGACTCCGCACCGTCATCGGCTTCACCAGCTCAAAAGTTGCAACCGACATATGTACTACCCAAGATACTCAAAGCAGACTTCCATGGTGGCATACTTACAGGTCAGTTCCCTCTTTCCGCGCGAGCAGCACCATCA
The DNA here is from genome assembly GCA_006535955.1 of Synchytrium endobioticum. NCBI lineage: Eukaryota > Fungi > Chytridiomycota > Chytridiomycetes > Synchytriales > Synchytriaceae > Synchytrium > Synchytrium endobioticum. The sequence continues at coordinate 52,070 of QEAN01000040.1, read as the reverse complement.
GTACTAGTACCATATCTGTTATGTAGTGGTGAGATCAAAGTGTCCGTCGTACATTGGAACGTCAGGAATCATGTTCAAAGAAACGGAACACCTATTCCATCTGGTTACCAGACAAGACCAGGTGAAATGTGAGTACGAGTCCGGCCGCTGCCGGTTTTATCCTGACGTATCCTGACAAGCTGGTGTAATCTAGTGATACCCAAGATGAATTCGGTCTTTACATTCGTAGTAGGCGACAGCAGCTGCATCTTTACGTTATTCGGGAACCATCTGGCATCACGAGCGTCGGAACGGGTTGCGAAAAAGTTCAAAGACAAATTCACCATTGACTTGTAGCTTGTGTCGCGATGGCTTGTCGAGTAAATCCGTCGAGTAGAAATGTGTATGGGACCACGTGTTCGGACAATGTATAAATGAGTCTACATCAACATGAGAGGACGCGGCGCCAACGTTGCGAACACATCCAGACAGCTCCAACGGCGTTTCCACCCTGTCATGCACGCAGCACTACAAGCACCAGTGGGTGGGGTGGCGCAGGAGCCAACGACACCTGACGGCAGGGCACCAGACATCACAATCAAGTAGATAAGGGCATGAATCCATCTATAGAGATGGAGCACGAGAATGTCTTTCTCTTTGTGCCCAATCTGATAGGATATCTACGAGTGGCATTAGCTATATGGTCCTTCTACCTGCTTCCAACATGGCCGTGGTATGCCATGGGCCTGTATGGCCTGTCATGTATACTAGATGCGGCTGATGGCAGCATCGCCAGACAGCTCAATCAAGGTACGGTAACATCCGCCCAGCGTCGCTGTTGCTGGACGACGCCTTGGCGACATCTGGGCAGCCGACGTTTGGAGCTCGTCCGGCATCGCCGGGAGTAGCAACTTACACACAAACCGACAAACCGACTAGCTACCAAGTTCGGCGCCGTGCTCGACATGGTCACCGACCGCTGCACGACCGCCTGTCTCATGCTGACGCTGACGCATCTGCTGCCGNCGTACACGCTGGCCTTCCAGATCCTGCTGTCGCTCGACATCTCGTCGCACTACATGCACATGTACGCATCCATGATGTCGGGCGCATCGTCCCACAAGTCGATATCCAAGGACGCCAACACGCTGCTGCGCCTGTACTACTCGAACCAGCACGTCTTGTTCCTCGTGTGTGCCGGCAACGAGCTGTTCTTCATGACCACGTACCTGCTCGCGCCCCACGACGACGTGTACAGCCCCGTCGAGGCGGACAGCCTCGCGCGGCACGGCGACGCCGTGCGATGGCTGTGGTGGTGCAGCTTTCCCATTTTTGTATTCAAGCAGGTCACGAACGCCATCCAGCTCGTCAATGCCGCCGTGACGCTGTCCGAGAGCGACACGCTTGCGAGGAGGAAGGGCAAGGAGAAGGCGCGGAACACGTAGTACATAGACAGGTGCCGGCCCTTAGACACCGAACTGTTTTGCGGCGCCTCTCTTCCTCTACAATATAGTTGTTCGTATACTCCGATAATAGTTCCTGTGATAGTCGCGAGTCGTGCGGTGCAGAGCCTTGTCCAAAAGGATATACACCCGTTGCGCTACCGGTGGAGGTGGGCAACGCAAGCCACGACTGGACGATTCGAATCCGCAATTAACATGTCTGTAGGTCGACGGCTTGTATCATGGACGAAAGCGATAAAATTCATACTACAAACCGAGCAATTTATTTGTCATGGTGCTTATGCCAATGATACCTTGTAAATGACTCTGTTGACAAAAACGACGGGAAATATAGAAAGCAATAAGCTATAGCACCCTCAGAAACTCTCAATACCCGATTACTACATAGACATATTGTATTACACAGATATAACAACATATGCATGATGAGGGTCAGGGCCTGTCTAACGGTCTTCACACCATTCATTTTCCTTTCGGATCTATGAAATCATCGAGGTGAATAGGTTGATACGCGATTGAGAACAGCTTAAACCCTACCTGCTCTTCTTCCTCGGGAGTAAAGTCGTTGACAATGTTGAATCTGTTTGTACTCGAGATTAGTCCAAGCAGTACTAGATTCTGTATCTTTCCGGTCCGACTAATAACTCACGTCTTTCGAATTTCTTCCACAGACTTGCCCTTGATCATATTGGCAACCGTCTTGCAACCTATTTTTACTCACTGGCTAAGTGACCGGCCCGAAGTAGCGCTATTTTACCAACTCGGCGAAGCACATACCCAAATCAAGCAGGTTCTTCATGTCGAGATAATTAGCAGCCAGAATCAATTCGAATAAAGTTCCTTGATCAACATTCATGAACTCACGATCCCAATCTTCAATGTCATCTGATGATTTTGGCTTCATTTCCTCTTCGGGTTGGAGAGGTGGATCATCCTTGTGCTGGCCTGCATACTCAATAACTAGAGAGGTAGGGAGGAGCAGTTAATCGGTGATGACTGCGTTGATCCTCATATCAATGGGCCAAAGTGGCAAGCTGTGTCACATCACATATTCAGGTTCGGGGTAGACTTAATAGCTTAGTAATATGTACCTTTTGATAGAATCGGACCAGACACATTTGGAAGAGGACTATTGAATGATGATAATGGGTGAGTGGACAAGCACACGGTTTGTGGCGCGGCTTTCCACATACACTATGGCAGAGGAAATGAATATGAATCGGCATGCAAATCACAACCGAACAGGAGGCATGTAACATACTTGGGGCATCATCGCTCTCTCCTATGTCCTCCAACATGTTCTTGATGAGCACTGATTGACATGCTACTTCTTTGGGGACATTGAACTAGTAGATTCATACATTTGATGAGCAAAGTATCCAAATCATCACCAACTTCCTGTTCCCCATTGGCAGAAGCACCAGTAACGTTGAGCCTCCAACCAACAGCAAGGTGTGCTGAATTCATAAATCCATGATAAAGTCCAAGGACTAGGGAAATCTATACGACGCAGCGCTTACCTCTTGGCCATCAGATGATGTCAGCTTCACCATTTTACATATATGCTCTATGTGCCGACGTCACCAAATGTGTGTTGTGATCAGAAGCAATCGTGCGACACTGCAACTAGACAGCACCACACTCGACCAACGCAGAAACAAGCCAAACAATCAAGGAAAACGACGGCAACTGTCCCCCGATGTCACACATCCTGCGCGTCGCGTCAGTAGCCGTTGATGTCCTACTGTTTCTATTTTGTTAAAGTTGCTGGCGCTATGGTGGCAGAAATCCAGAAACTTCAGAAGGATATGGAGGATATTTGCTCCTCAAAAGGGGTCACCACCGCCGCCCAGCTCCTTTCAACAAACAACTTTGTAGTCTGTGGTATCTGTGAGGGCCCCGCGTGGTTATGGCGGCACGCCACATCCGTGGTGGTTCATATATTTTGCGACACATCTTTTGTACACACAGACACGAGGGCTGAATCCACATCCATCGCATCGCGAGCACATGTGTCGGTTACCTCTGCGCCAGTCACCCCAACAACTACTCCTACAGCCATTACAGTATCACTGCGTCCCCGTTAGTTCGCGATGCAAGGACACATGTGCCGAAGTGCGCGTCGATACTCGTCCCGTCGGCCTCGTCATGCAATGGTGACGGACGACCACACTCCAAACGTCTTCCGTAAAAGCGGACCGTATGGGAAACTTACGTTGCATGCATGTGACACCAATACTGCCGCGTTTCCACATGCATACCATCGTCCAGGCTCAGTTGAGATTTGTACTGCAACAAGCAGCAGCGCAGGCTCAAGCGCGTCAGCATAACATTCAATTACCGGGCTGGATCAATCACTCCAAAGTCACTCTTCATTTTGGATGGGTCGCTCGTAGGATGAAAGGAACGAGACACGAACACCATTCCTATACCAGGCCCTAAGCATGTCTCCTTTTACAGACGACGAGATACGTGCATTACAGATTGCAGAATCCATATCCAGTGGGTTATCATTTATATGCAGTATTGCTGTAATTGTCGTATGCTTTTCGAAAAGGAATCCTGATTCGAACCGTATGGTACGTATCACCTTGTCGCCAATGCTCGTCCGCATCATGGCTGACAATCACATGCATCGTGAACACTTATGCATATGTAGCCTGGGTTCCTGGCGATCAGCGATTTCGGTTTGAGCATAACGACGTTAGCGGGACGAGCCTTTATCCAGAATCCGGATGGTATTCCATGTGCGATCCAAGGTGTGGTGCGCTCGTCCACGAGCCTGATGGAATCTCTGCTCACACTACAGTGTCATCAGGATGGGCCGTACATGTATTTTTTGTGAGCACGATGTTATGGAATGCGGCCATGGCGTATGTGCTCCGAGCTCTGTGCCCACGCCATTCCGATCCACCCTCACACCACACGCACCAGCGTATGCGTGCTCGTAACCCTAGGCGCAAGATGGGACGTCGACGGCCTCCCGAAACTGTATCCATGGTTCCACCTCATCATATGGGGGGTGACGTTCACGAATGCCACAATCATGGCCATCCTCCAAAAGTACGGCGACGCCATCCTGTGGTGCTGGTTGCCGGCGTCCGAGTCTGTGCTGCGGTTCGCCGCGTTCTTCGACATAATCTGGGCCGCCCTCATCTTCAATCTGACGGTGTACGTGTACATTGGATACGAGCTGTGGAGAGCGCAGAAGATGCTGACCAGGGCCTTGGGCTGCGGCATCAAGGCTGCGCCGGGTGTGCATCTGGACGATCCTGTGCTCAGATATGCGCGCCGGGTGAGCTGGTTCATCCTTGGATACATCCTGATATGGGTTCCGCCGACCACGTGAGTGTGTCGTCCTTTGTCCCCTGGGGTCCTTGTCCCTTGTCCCAATGACTGAATCCGCACCTCTCGCACATGGTAGCAACCGAAGTGAGTTCCCTTTTTTCCTTTCCACGTGGGGCCGATCCGCGTGCATTAATCCGGATGTGGATAGTCCAGAACAGTTTGCCGGGGGCAGAGCCACTGTACGCGCTGTTCATGCTGCAGGCGGTTTTCACGCCGCTGCAAGGGGTACGTGGGGCCGTCACCGGTGTTCCCGGGAATGCTCAGCCTCCTCAAGGGAAAATAGGTCACGACGTTCCTGATCTACTTTTGGCGCATCCGGTCGGCCCGGACGCCCCGCGGGCGCGCCGCCATGCACGGCAATGGCCCGACCAGCGCGCCCGGCGTCTGCAGCAGCAACAGTGCGCGAGACCCCACGCAGGCCGGCACTCGGGCGCTGGACGATGCCGCGTCGGGGCGGCCGCTGGGCACGCTGTCGGTGCACGGCCACATCAGTTTGGAGATCCACACGCCGCTCAAATCTTGCATGTCGTCTTTGTCTGCTGACAGCATTGACACTATTGAGGAAGACGTCTGACGCGTCCACGCGTCTCTGCTACCTAGCGCGTCACCCCACCGAGAGCTAATAGTAGTATATCAGTTAAAGAGTGTAGATCCATGAGTTGGCAGTATGTTCACGGTGGGTGCTTGTTTGGATATACACGCCGTCACGTCGTCACATCACAATGACAGTACATGGCATCCTCGTAGGGATTTGTCCGGGGTTACATGGTAAACATTTTGGATCTAATTGGTATCGTAAATAATGTAATACTCGTAAGCGTCATCGAGAGCATCTGTGACATAATTTATATGATTGCGAAAAGAACGTCTCTGCTGCCAATGAAAGGCCAGACTTTCAGACAGAAAGCAGACCCATGAAACTCACTCGGTACTGCTCTCGAGCCAGGTTGGTTAATGCAGGTACAATGTACCTCAGAGAGCCGGCATGGCGTACCGGTTTGGCGAGATGTGATTTCAGAATGCATTTTGGAACAATTTGGGTGCCGTCACTTCGAGTATGCTAGTACCTAGTTAACCTCATATATATATA
>QEAN01000039.1:16549-80164 GCA_006535955.1 Synchytrium endobioticum | reverse complement strand
ACCTGATTCTGAAATTCTGAAATTATTTCGGTGTTAACAACGTCATACAATAGGGGTCACCCGCGAGAACCCAAAGTAATTCATTACGCAAGTACTGTGTTCGTTAAGAAAATATACAGCGATATCGGTTACGATTTGCAATCTACTCTAGCATACCCTCAATCTTGACCCGCTCAATTAGCAGTCGACAATCCAAACTTGGAATTCACGGACGACGCCCCTTCGTCCTCGATCATAGCTGCTTCACAGAATGCTGGCTGAAGTACTGCGAATTCGCCAACTTCAATACCATTGCTATGGCAAGTGTCGTTACCGCAGGATGCGCCAAGTTGAATCTGTTTCTCGCGACGCCAAGACACATACCCGTCAGGATCATAACTAGAAGATAATGGCTCTAGTGAGTAGAAGAGAATCTGACAATGTACGAAACGTGTTTGTCGCTTACAAGAATAACTGCCGAACATCTCCATATCCAGGAATCACTCTGAGATGATATGGTATGTTTCTCTTTTGCAGTAACCTCGTGACAGCCTAAGTGTTGACATTAATGTTTGTATGTTCAACACTACATTTCCAAACCGCAGTTTACCTCTCTATTCTCAGTCCTCAATGCAACATGATGAGATCGTCCAATATGGACTGGATCCGAAAACCCTGGACATTGTTGAGTTGTTAGCTCAGGTTGGTGATGTAATCTCTTTATTAGTCTTCTTAACGTCTTAGAGAAGTTGTTGTTGGAAACAATGTATTGAAGAAAGGTCTGGGATACAATCCTTTTTATACCCAACCAACAGTGTTTCAGCCACACCAGGTGTGCGAGGTGTGCCAGATGTGTCTCCCATCTCAACAGACATTAATCTAATCATCAGCCATGTCATCACCATAATGCTAAAAAGCGACGGGTTATACACAGTACCTTCTTGAAACCTCCATTTCCCGTCACTTCCACAAAAAACACTGTCGTTCACAGGCAGCCGGGTCTCATGTCGCTCCATGACGTGCAATGAAATCGTTCCCAATGATGGATGGTTTGAGTCATCTGGCTGGTAACGTGTTGCTTGGTACTGGTTTGGAAGCGCCAGCCACATGCCCTCAAAGTCGAATGGTGGCCCGGTCAATTCTGTGAAGCCCAGTACGTTCTATGGAGTGAACTTTGAGCGGTTAGCAGCGGATTGACCACGTGGGAATTAATGACGACAACCATAATTTCAGATGGGGCTCAGACACAGAAGCCTTTACGTGCTATACACACGTACCTTATAAAATTTGGCTAATCGTTGGACATCCCTCGTCAGATTTGTGGAACTTTGGATGTAAGCCTGCATTCTCATCCTTGTGGTAGAACACGGAAACTTACTTCTCGAGAGAAGTGGTTGACGCTATGTAATGGTAACGGGTCAAACGTGCTGCTGATATTCATGTCAGTTCTACGTGGGCTTACTATGATCTTTACGTCCTTTTACTGAGTTGCGGCTTAGGGTCTAAGTCTTTTGACACAATGACTAGGGGACGCAGTTGAAAGCGTGGGAAAGCCGCGTTTTCACGGAATATCATTTCCACAGCATCCGTCTACAGTTTTATCGTACCTATGAGACGATGAATTTGATCCTTTCCATAGCTTAAATGCTACCTGGAATTTCTGGCACACTTACCGGATAACCGTATATCAGCGCCTCGTGCTAATGCAGCAGGAAGTGCATAGATGGGATGCGTCATCAAAGCACCTTGCACAACGTCTTCCTCAACACGAGTGACATTGGCGTCCAAGTTACAGAAGCGCCACCATTTCTTTTGCTGCGCCAAATCCTTCACATATGTTGTTGTATCTCCATCTGATTTAGTACCCAAAGTCGTGACAGCCATGACTGCCATTAATACATAGTTACACTGCTTGAAATGGAGATTTTCTTTGGTGTTTTTTGCTTTCTGAATTCTTCATTCTTGGGTTCTGCAATCTGAGGGATGCGTCATGGGTTTTTGTCAGGCAGAAGTAAATATCAGCTGATCAGCTTAACTTGAAGCCTAAGTACCACATGCCCTTGTGGTGTGGTAAGTTCTCAATATGTTTCCCATTTCGCTGGTACAGAAGGAAATATCAGAATACGAACAGCGAACATACAGTTAAATTCCTCCACAGTGTCTGTATAGACATGGGCCACAAAGTGCATCTGTAAGACCTTCGGTCCGTCGTATCAATATTTTGAGACTCAGGACAAGCACATCTTTAATTTGGTGAATTATTTAGTTAGCCGTCATTTGTATCGTAGTAATTAACACGTTGTAATCTGAATCTGTTAAAACTGGCGCACATATTCAGACAGCCGAATTCAAATGTTAGTAAACTGCCGTCTTCGCAATCCCCTGCGAAAAGAACATTGTCACCTGCTGAAAGAGTGCCTCGTTCACTTCATCTGGAGATGCGTCAAATCTTGACAGCACACTATTATTTCCTGACTCTGGACCGTTTGAACGTTTACACTTTTGCATCTCGAGGTGCCGTTTGGCCTTGGTGAGTGTTTCGTTAGTCTTCAGGCGCTGACAAGAGCTTGATGCAATTAGATATAACGTCGAAGAGGCGAACAGCCGGTATCCCCGTTGTATGGTGTAGTGGACTAAGCACGTTGGATTCTGATACCTATTCATTCGGAGAATTGTTCCAGAGACCTGAGTTCGACACTCAGTACAGCCTATAACAGCGCTATACGATGACGCTATTAAATAGTGTACTTCGCGCATCGTTTCCTGGTATGAGTGAAGGTTATCACGCCAAACTGTCTTTCCTGACCGAATGTTGTGATTGCGACGGGAGCGCACTGATGATAGATGTAGTTTGAATTCAAAAGCTATATTATATTTGGGATAAAATATGGCTACAACAAACAAAAAAACATTTTACATCTCTGCATCATCCGTCTAGGTGGACAACAGTGTCCAAAGGTGGTATGTTTTCCTTTCCAACTCCCTCACGATGGACTTTTCTTTTTGTAAATTGACCATAACCACCATATGGCTGACAGTTCAAATGGGAGCGTTGCTTCTTCAGAGTCACTGGGGTTAAAGTAGCATCATCTCCAAGAGTGGCATCACTCCAAGAGCGCTTGAATGCTCGTTTTCCGAAATTCACCACGGCTGCATTCCATTTGGAGGAAGAGCATTCTACTGTAACCTTAGGCATGCTGGTAGCGTCACGATGAAGCGAAGGTTGCTTGTGCGTCAAGAACCTCTTTGCAGCTTCCGAAGATGTATCGATCTGAAAATTTGAGTATATTGTAGTCAGTAATTGTCATATGCCCTTGATGGAGAATATACTCACGGTGTTGCACCGGTAACCGTTGGAGGCAGCAAATAAGTCTTTAATATCAGTCTCGCTATGAGCAGTACCTGTTGATGAAAGGCGTCAAGTGGCTGAAACGACGGCATATTACTGACGCCGGCATATCTTACCAGCATTTGATCCAGCTTTGAGCTTCAACGGGGCAGGAGACGTTGGGTTGGGTTTCTTCTGACGGCGCGGTGTTTTACGCGGTTTGTTCACAGCGGCGTCGGTGGCGCTGTTGCCAGCAATACTGGAGCCAAGAGTAGTGACTGTTGGCTTTGATACAAATCGCGATTCTGATCTTGGGCCATTTCTGCCCGTAGCCGACAACAATTCATCAGAGAGTAACCACGAAAACGACTGCATAATTGTTGATTTTACAGGGTTTGATGCTGGATTTACACCGACACCAACCGACAAGATTGGTTTTCTAGAGAGCATGGATCGCATATAACGTCCGTCGGACATATTCTCCTAGATGGTTGTTGCATTGAGCGAGTGAGTACAGTTCCCCTCGTGCGTGTGAGTTTCATCATCGAATTGACACAGTTCTGCAAGACGACTAGACAGATGGGCAGTTGCTCTATCATACCTTAGTGCTTTGCCAAGTATTGATCTGTTTTGATGCCATCTGAATCACTGGTATTCTCGTGTCTCGCTCCGGTAAGTGTCGCTGAGAGTGTAGCGTTCCCTTCCTTGGTCAGTTTCGCGTTTTATGCATTCAGCAGCGACCGAACCAGGACAGCGCCAGGGCAAATTAATGTATTCTGAAATGGTCCATATTCTTCATCAACGGCCATTATTGATAGCAACAGCGCAAAGGGTACCTCTTCTATGTGACCCATACCGTGACTACTTGATACCAGATCTAAACAAGAACGTCAGCCCAATGCACAGATCGAGTCCGTCGCCATATAGATCTATTGGATAGATTATGTTGTCACATGACTGCATGTAGAGTAAAATTCCAGGTAAAGAGTAAATTAAATAGGTGACAACCTAGCGCTCAGCCGGCTACTAGCCAGACATCTGCTTAGGTCGGACATCTGATATCATAGATTTGACGTGTGGCGACCTCTCAGCCGAGGTCATCTCCGACCCCGACATTGTCGATATATAGCAACAGTTGGCATACGCACCATCCAACTACGTAGCTCAAGTATAGTTCCACCCTCGACGTTTTCTGGCTACGCAGTGATTGTCGCCAAAGTGTCTGTGATCGTTGTCCACGCAACAATGACCCTCAACGGGCAACACTGATTGGTCGGTGTCACAAACGTGACATTCGTGTCATAACTTATCAATGACTCTTCCTCGTCTTCCTTCTCTCATTGCCAAAGTAATCTTGCCTCTGCTAGAAGGCGAGAGTCACCCTTGCAATGCATATTGACATCGTCATGTAAGTCCCAACAGTCGGAAAATGCTCACGCATTAGTTGTATTCCGTTAAAACTCCGGCAACTCTGTTTAAGTGCAGGTGATTTATACAGTGCGAACAAGTCCTGGGACGCGGGACACTGAGACATAGATGGCAGACCAGATCTCCAGACTACCGGAGCTATGGGCTAGAATCCGGAAATTATTGAGAGCGGAATTCAGATCTAAAATAAGTATTAGACTAGTGAATACTGAGACGTTGACAACCTTTCCGGTGAAACACACCTCGGAGGGTCATATAAAAGGCCGGAATATAATGGCGCCTGAAATAAGAGGACCACCGAGCTTTAGAAAGAGGGTTAACGGTCCTGCTTATGGTGAAGCTCGGTCGTCAACAATCCAAAAGGGGATGGAAACCAAAGAAGAGCCGGCATTATCTAACCTGAGTAGGAGAGTCAACAATTCGACTTTGGTTGGGTCGGATGGTCAACAATCCAAAAGAGGGATAACAGCCAAACAGATAATCAAACACAATACCCGGGGGCAACGCGTTGGGGAAACAATCTTCGTATCACAGGCGATATGGGCGACGGACAGTAACTGGACATACAACCAGAACCAGTGAGGTTTGTTGCTGGGGTCCGTCGGGGGCACGGCAACAGCTTACCTGGGCACAGACGACGGTTGTAGACTGTGCACAGCGTTTACAATACCGAGACATAGATGGTGGATCACATTGCCGTAGTATATGACATAGAAGCTCCATCCACTTTTTTGATGCTTTTACTGCCCCGATCACTTTGCTGCATGCTCCAATTGCAATGCCAGGCGCTACCGACCAACGAGCAGGTAGAGCGCGGCCATGACATGGACTCGAGTATTTTGTCATCCGACTCAACGGCGTGCCAAAGTAAAAAGGTTATTTTGCGGCGATCCCCGGGATTGATGGCCAAATCAGCAAGAATTACGCAACACTCAATATCAAGCCGTCACAATGACGACGCCGATGCCAAGTCAGTCAGGACGTGATATTGATGCCGTCCTCGCCGTGCCTCCGTTTCTCAGCCAAGTTTCTCCTACATCAGCAAGTTCGCACCATTCAAAAAGCCGACGAAGAACGAAGTCAACATCCGACTTGGCCTTACTAAGAAGGCGAGATGCCTCTGAAACCGACATCGATCATTTATTAATTCAGGCTGATTATGCCCCAAAGATATTGTTGGCCAATAGCCAACATCATCAACAGCTACCTACTCGACATCAGTTCAATATCCATCCTCCTCCTTTGATCATATCAAGGATTCCTGCGACAAAGAATATAATGATTCGAAATATTCCAAATGACAGTTTTGAGTACGGTGCTGAACTGTGGAATAGTAGACCGCCGGGACCCAAAACCTTGTTGGCAGTACGAACCCTACGGCCAGCCTATGTCATCAATATTGCTCATGTATCTGAAGATGTGGATGAACTGGTTGGCATCGGAGATGTGAATAAGTCGAATGAAGTATTGTATGATATTGATGAAGTAGTAGCCGTAGGGACCAATGGCAACACCGCCTGGAATCGTAATGCAGAGAGTCCAACCACACCAGTTACGCGTCGGTTGAGAAGGAAAGCTGCTCTATTACGTAAATCTCATAGACCTAGATCCGCACGATACTCGTTCATGCCAGCACCAGGAGACTTGATGCATGAAGAAAGCGAAGAATTAGGTCCAGCGACAAGAATTGTGCTGTTGGATCCATCACAATTTCCACCATACTTGTCCATACCTATTGGGCGAGCTGCTGAAGATATTGATCAGTTGGTTACCGTTGGGTTCAGATGGCATCACCAACATAGGAACTTGCATGCACCTAGGACTGTGGAGGATATTGATGGACTGATTTCCAGTGCTAATCCATCATCGCGTACTGTTCATATTGGTCAACACAGTAATGGTAGAAAAAGAAGTTGCAACAATGATCGATCGCCAACAACAGCAGACCAACCCTCGAAAAGCACTGCTATTACGGCACGCAAACCAACAATACTAAGAAGGTCGACGTCCTCACCTGAATTCCCAATTGAATGGATGGATGTTGAGGAAATTTGGCCCAATGGAGTCACACTACCAGATAGTCCACGAGATGTCGATGACGTGTTACTCATAGCAGCGGATGAAGAAGACCTACATCTGATCGTGAAAGATGGATTAGATGTTGAGCAAGTTCTAGGACTTAGTAGGCATGATCCATTCATCCTTGCCAAGTATGGTCACAGTAGTTTCAAAGGCCCAAAAGGCAAGGAAAGGAAATCACCTTTGCCGATGAATTATGACCAACATATATCTCCGCCATTGCCATCTCCGACATCAGCGCATGCGAATTCCTCATTGTCAAATGTAAACAAGAACGCGCAGAGAGTTTCGTACATTGAGACAGATGGATCTCAGGTTCTTCGAAGACACAAGACCACAATCAGAACAACACCGATTATAGCACAGAATGAATTCGGAATGGACATTGATGCTGTGCTAGGGCAATGGAGGAAGACGGCTCGTGGGATTACCTTTCATTCTGCGCCTTGTCTCGATCGTTCACAGGACTTATCAGTAGACGCTGTTCCATCTGGAGTTTCGTCCTTTAGAGACGAATCGCAGCCAAGACGAAATAGTGATGATGACATTGAGAGGAATGGCACCAGCAGAATTACAGGGGGCAGGAAAAAGGTAGCTAGGTCCAAGGGTTCTGTTGGTGACATGGATATCAAACGATCAAACTCCTCTCCTGCCAAGGCAAACTGGAATGGTACGCAGGCAAATAAAAGGAATGTCTGGGGGTCCACAACAAACCTAGACATTGAGGTAGGCCGATCTGATTCCTCGCCTTTGAGGGATGGTGAGCGAAAAAAAACTGAAGTCAGATATTTATTCATCGAATTAGCTGTATGTCTCCGCAAGTCGCGATCGTGAACAGCCACTTGTAGTGAAGGTAGATCAACTTCCGCCACGACCTATTCCTGACATAAGCGAGATCTTGAGACTTGGTAAAGGCAAGAAGGTAGTTGACGCGAGCATCGGCGAAACCAGCCACTCAGAATCAACCAACACACCGCGAGCCGACAATTCCGTTCTTCGGGCTAATTCCAACGCATCCTCGGCATTCCGCCCACAATGGTCGCACCGTCCGCCGTCGCAAATCGGGGGCTTGGCCGGAGCGTCATCAGAAAGTCGTATACTAGGCCGACCCCGCCAGACTGTTCCTAGTGGTGCTGCAAAGAAAGGCAAAGGGTTGCAATTTCACAAGCGTCATCATTCTCATGACAGGAATGCCTGGAAAAGTGAGCCCGAGTTGACGAGTCCCCAACCTCTGCCTGCTACCGATATCAGTGATATGGTGGAGTGGGGACTGAAGACGATGATAAATACAAAACAAGTGTAAATAGAATGAGCCGTTTGTTTTTTTTCATCTTTGGTTGTTCAGGCCGAATAAGTAGGTCCACTTGGTGTATATCTATGATGATCAGCTGTCGCTGTACAAAAGGGTGACATCGTCCCATCACTTTTCTCTCTCACAATAAAGTTAACCCACTCGTTGTGTACAAGTGAGAGAGAGAGATTAACGACATTGTGCGACATTGACACAGTCGCAATACACTACTCGTGTCTGCGTGATGCATGCCGGCCACCTTGTTCGTGAATCCAAACGTCGTCTCTACTGTCCAGAGGCTGACAAGGCAGTTCGTTTTCCGAGTAGTATGTAGAGGGGCGACCATGTCGCCATCAGCCATGGTAGTGGAAAATGAAGAAGACTTCTGTTATCCCTTGGAAGCACTATTCCATGAACTCGAAACAACGACACCGACAGAGTCATGGATGACCAAACTCGTAGTAAGTCTCCGACATGTCTGCTCCTGCCATCGGATCTGAACGCATTGCGCAACGCCGTGTATTTACCTGTTCCATGCGCAAATACAGGCCATCTGCGATGCATCACATTTCAACTTCATCTACATTCAAGCCCTGCTGAAGAGATTAGCCGACACGAGCAGAGCCCACATGCCAATGGCACAAGCTATATTCCAGCAGCTGAACGAGCGGATCGGGGATAAATACAAGACAGAGTGAGTGTGATGTTTACCGTCATTGTAAGCCGTGCCCATGTTTTTTTCCCTTGAGATCCACCCACAGATATATGGCTGCGAATCTGACCAACAACCCCACAGGTCCGAAACGCTAATCAAGAACCTGCAGTGGCCAGACCTGAAGCCCCTGCTCCCACATATATCAGCCACAAGCAACTCGACAGCTACAAGCGCCAGCATCATACCACGGCGCGACAAGCTGGAGGATCTCATGGCCAACATGGACAAGCTCGCATCTGGGGACAAACTCACCGCCGGCGATCTCCTCAAGGCGAAGAAGGAGTACGAGAAAAAGGACGATCCGCCTGATGTGCGCCATTTGCGCGATCCGCGGATTCTCGGTATGCGTTGCATCACCCGCCGCTCGTGTGTGTGTGTATCCTAAGCAATGCATCTGTAGAAACTCTATGTCTGGACATCCACGCCGCTGAAACGCGGGGCCTTGACGAAAAGTGCTTCCTGCTCGCATACGCGTCGTGCTACGTGGACACGACGCACATCGCAGACCGGAAAGCCGCATGCGACGTGCAAGACGAGAGCAGGAAACGCATCACCCGGACGCAGGCGGACATCAAGGCGTCTCTGGCCATCCTGGGCAGGATCAAGGGCCCGGCGGATCTCAAGGGCGAGGACTTCCTGACACTGCTGAAGCTGGGACTGGAGTGAGTCCGGGTGTTTGCCGGTCCGCTGCGCGCGTTACGGAGCTGGCACGAATGTAGGCATCCCGTCATCTGCATGATCGTGATACACCAGGCGGTCAAGAAGCTGCAGCTGCTGGAGTACCTGAACATCAAGCACGATACCGATCTGGGCAGGACGCCGCCTGTATTTGATCTGCTGGATGAGGTACGCGTCTTCCGCACCGATACCGGGTTTATGCAGCGTGCGTCAATATAGATTGCGACACAGCGGCCGCTGGCGCGGCCGGTCATCTTCAGATACTATGCGCGAGAACTGGAACGCAAGATATCTGGTGATATCACGTTGCTTGATGAGGTGCGTCGTGCCCGTTGCGACGAACGCGCCGCTTACACTTTGATGTGTAGATTGAATTCAAGAAAAAATTCTTGGACCGTATACTGTATCTCTTGCGTATCGGATACACGCAGCCCGTGATTGACTATATGCAGTCGACAGTGAACCATCGTGATGAATCATTGACGCTGTACTTTATCGTCAAAGTATGAATGCAGTCTTATGTGGCGGAATCGGTGACTGACTCGAACAACTCGATCCATTAGTTCTTGGACCTGCTAGGCACGACATCGTCAAAACAAGCTCCTATCATTCACATAGTGTTTAGCCTGATCAATGCTTTGAAATCAAAAGCAAATATCTTGGAATCGTCGACTCTAGTGAACTATTTTGAGCAGGTGTATGATGAGGCTGTAGTCGGAAACAACTCGAGTGGTTGGAGTGATGATATTGTCAATCTGGTTAAAAATGCCTTGCCAAAGTTCCGAAATGTGTCTTGTGACGACGGAGGTAGTGGCCGAATTCGAAAAGGTAGTGATGCTTTGGGTAGAGACGAGGACTTGGATTTGGACGTATGATACTCACTTCATATTGTATATAAACATGAATAGTACTTTGAATAGCAAAATGTGACATTGCGCACAACCTCAGCTCAAATGCCACATGGCGGTGTATACGTTTTGTGTGGATCAACTTTCTTTCTTCCCATCGTCTGCGTGATTCGCGTTCAGATTTACCTTGTCGATTCTTCTATCTCCAATATGCTATGACAGCGTTCTTTCCCCGGCTCAATTAATATACTCGAGGCGCAAGAATGTTTTAAGCTCGTGTTGAGACCGAAGATACAAGATGATTTCTGGCTATTGCATTTGCGAAAGCTGACGTCGAGTTCCATGTTTGACATAAGCTCCTCCCCTTCCTGACCATGAATATCTTTTTCATTCAGTTTTTTCATTTCATTTCTATGCTATCATCACGAGGTAATAAAAGTCTATGTTTTGAGATAACTCTAATGACCTAATGATTCACTGCTATGGTCATTTACTAGCTATGTACACAGTAACGACCAAAAATGTACTATTATACGTATTTAGCCTTTCCGATAACTTCTTTTTGTAGTTTTGACTTGTATTCCGCAATGGTTCCATCCCTATTGTGTGATTTTAAAATGAGAACAAGCTAAAATCGATCTGACATAGTCAGTCCTGACATAGTCAGTCCTGACATACCATGGCGTAACTGTCTTGTCCTCGCACACCCAAATCTGGTCGGCTACCTGGCTAATCAATCTGAAATCGTGACTAACCAATACAACACCACCATCAAACGCATTCAGTGCTTCAGCCAGAGAATCAATGGTTTCGATATCCAATGCATTGGTAGGCTCGTCAAGTAAAATAATGTTGGGGTTGGACAAGGATAGCTCACAAAATACGATACGCGACTTCTGGCCATCGGATAGTTGGTTGATGGGACAGAGTTGGGATTTTGCTGTTAAACCAAATCGACCAATTTGCGACCTCCAATGACTGAGGTCTTGTGGCATTTCTGGGAACTTCTTTCTCAGATAATCGATGGCAGATCTGTAGGGGCACCGATGAGCCACTTTAAATGAGACGCGCATTGTGCAATACTTACAGGTCGAGATCCAATTGGTCAGATGAATGTTGAGAGTATTTGCACAGCTTCAGTCTGGTGTGACGACCAACTTGACCTTCCGTTGCTACCAACTCTCCCATCATCAATTTGAGCAGCGTTGATTTACCAGCACCCTAATACATGGTAACACTTAAAAATCCTGCAACGATTTCATCGAGTAAGCTACATACATTTGGTCCTACTAAAGCTACGCGAGATTCAGTATCAATCCCGATCTCCAGATTCTCATAAATATAGTCTTCCTTCTTTCCAGAGTATGAGAATGATACATCTGTGAAGGATAAGACGGGCGGAGGAAGTTGGCCACCGCTTGCAAATCTGAAGTTCCAAACACGCTCCTTTTCCACTTCTTCCACTAGCCCGGCAGCTTCCATTTTGTCTATAATCTTCTGACGAGACTTGGCTATATATTTCGGTGATTCAACATAGGCATGTCGTGGCATCACCGTAAGGTACATATATACCTTGCTTCACCAAGTTGGCGTAAGTACCGACAGACGCAATGAACTTTTTCATGTGTTCAATTTCGGCCTGTTGTTTATTGAATGCCTTCATCTGATTGGTGTCCAATTCCTCCTTGGTTTTTACCATTTGATCAAAGTTACCAGTGTAGTATTGGAAAACTTTCTTTTCGGGCGTCAGATGGATGATATTAGTGCAGACGGAATTCATAAAATCTAGTAGGCGTTCAAAATTAGCATGTAAAAGGCGCGTGATTCAAGTAGGGTAACGTGCCTTGAGAGTGACAGATCATCAATAAAATACGGTCGTACTTTGCTAAATAGTTCTCCAACCACACAACTGCACCCAAATCTAGATGATTTGTAGGTTGATCCAACAGCAGCAACGTTGGCCGCACAAACAAAGCACGAGCCAAAGAGACCCTCATTCTCCAACCACCAGATAAGTCACGGGTTTTCTTTTTCATGGTCTTATCAGTGAATCCTAGACCCACTAGAATACTAGCTGCTCGAGTTTCGAATGTAGCAGGGTCTAGAGCATCTAGTCTACTACAAATGTCATCCAATAGCGCAGACTCAGGATCTTCGACCATCACTGCCTCCATTTCGGCTTCCAATCGTTTGACCTCCTGTTCGCATACGTCTAGAGTTGCTTCCAGTGCGGTCTTGTCGGATGCAGGAAACTCCTCACGAAGCAGATATACATCGATGTGGGATGGTAGCGGTATTTCCCCAGAGGACAATGCCTTTAAGAAGGTTGATTTTCCACTACCGTTTGCTCCTATTAACGCGTATCTACGACCAAAGTTTAATTCAATGGTGGTCTCCTGGATCAACACTTGACTAATCGAGGGGACGTTAAGTCATGTTAACTAAGTAACAAGTCGGCATGGACGCTAGTAGGCTCACCTGAAGTAGGACATGCTAAACAGCTCCACTTTGATGTCTCTTGAATCCTTGTGAGATGTGAGGACACCGGAGCAACTTGTGTTGTGTGGGAGGTGTGAGAAGTAGCGTCCAGCTGCATCTGATCAAGCTTCCGATGGTACAAATGGCAGCAGGCTACCTCATCACCCAAATCGTCCATGCTGGACATTGAAGTGATGAATTTTCTTCTGATGCCTGGGAATCATTCATATCAAACAGCAGACCCAATGGAGCAGCGGAGGAGTAGCTGGATCCACGAAATAGAGAGTTTCATGGAACATGGGCATACCTTCTATTAATGTCCGAGGGCGCTCTTCCAGAACATTGCAAAGCCAATTCGGACAACTCCTCTGTCAAGACCTCAACACCTGAATCTTCAGACGTCACTGAGATTTTTTCAGTGTCTTTGACCTTGTCCTTGGCAGACTTAGTCTTCTTATTATCCTTCTTATTCTTTGGAGGCATTTCGAAGTGAGGCTTTGTTGTGAAGTTTGTTGCGAATAGAAGCTGGATCGTGCAAGTCATGATGACGATCGTGTGTATGAGAATTGGGTGGGGCCGCTTGACACATGCAAGTCTGGTGTATTAAATATTAAATATGCAGCCACGGTCGCCACGAGGCGGTGCACACGTTTGGCATCTGGCAGCATTGATAAAATGACATGCTGATTAGCGTTCTTAACCTTGCCCCTACATATCATTCATCTCCGCATTTGCAGAATGAGACGTCTAGTCACATATGTGGCTAGTTTTCTTGTGGCGATTACTCTCTTACAGCTAGGAAATGCTTTCTTTGTATGTGATTTCTGGTTGCCATCTTCTCAACGCAAGTGTGACCTTCTATTACCTAGCAATTCTTTCAGCAAGAAGATACGCATGAGGAAGCAGAGCGCTGGGAACAGCCAGCAGGTGCAGGTAAGCATCCATTCAAACATATGTCTTGTGTTTGCCGGAAATGACATTCCTGCGCTTCACCAACACAGGCTGCACGGGCTACATATGCCATGACACGGGCAGCTGCGTGTCGAAACCTATAGAATGTCCATGCCCAGTCGCTAACGAACTCAAGTGCCTACATGGGGATTGGTAAGGAAGCTATGATGCATATACTTTGCGTTTTGTTTCCTTCACTCAACGCGCAGTACACCTTACACAGGTACATGTGTATACGAGCAGATCAATCCTGTGGCGCGGTGCTAGCATCTGTCGGAAGTGCTACTTCCAAGTGAACGTCTAGGCAGACGGATATCAGTAGCAAGTGCTTTTGAGTATGTAGAATAAAAATGGCGTTTGCGTTTGCGGCCTGCCTTGTGTGCGCGCGACACGTAATATGGCAGAATGACTTGTCTGTATGCCTGCCTCAACTGACACCTCTAGACAATTGATCACGTATGTGCGTGCGTTTATGGCCAACGCCAACTCCAACGCGAAACCCCAGGTAACCCTAGCAATCAACTTCCGACGACGACGCGCATCGAACAGTGTCAAGCTTTACTTAGCCATACCTTTCTCACATCAAAAGCCGTCACAGCATTTCCTCCGTCAACGAAACTTGACTTTTGAGACCACGTTTTGGCTGTAAGGGTGGAATGATACAGGTAGCGGACCACTAAGCCCCCACCAACAATCATGGCAACTGCCTCCAAAGCCGTCAA
The DNA here is from genome assembly GCA_006535955.1 of Synchytrium endobioticum. Taxonomy (NCBI): domain Eukaryota; kingdom Fungi; phylum Chytridiomycota; class Chytridiomycetes; order Synchytriales; family Synchytriaceae; genus Synchytrium; species Synchytrium endobioticum. The sequence goes on along the minus strand of QEAN01000039.1, from coordinate 65,667 downwards.
GAAAGTGCCTGTATGTTGAAACACATCATTCTACACAGGGCCTGCCATTCACCTCACCCCATACAACTAGGATCCTCCGAAAGTGAAGAGCATTGCCGTCGTTACCCGATGTCGATTCAGGCCTTTGAAAGAACCTGAATACAAAAACACCAAAATGTACGAATGGATGGTCACTGTCGGAATAAAGAATCCCGGCGATCCAAACCCTCCAGATGAGACAAAGACTATGCCATTCATACAGTTCGTCATACTTCATCCTCATCCCGACTTTGGACTCGGTCCACAAGGTACGGATATGGTTTGAGCATCGTCATGATGCTGTGGCGGCGGTGTGTGAGCATCGTGAAAGTCTTGGAAGTTTGTCCGCCACTCACCGCCCCAAGCTCATGACGCTACCGATCATCACTCATACCTCAGGTCGGGGATCTAACAGATTCCCTCTACCTACCTTCAAATAGTGAAATCTGAAGCCCCTTACGCCTTTGGTGCGCAAGGCTACAAGGCCCATCCCATGCTCATAGAAATACATTTCAAGGAGCATCACTCGCCCATAACAATGACGTTCAATGTCAGATTCGAGGGCGATGATGTCAAGAGGGAGAACAAGACGTGGTGGTACTATGAAGATGAGCAGAATAAGGTAATCAACCGCGGAATACTAGCCGTTCCGGGCGCCCCGCTTTTCGCTCACGACTCCAGGTGCTGTGACTTCTAGATATTCTCTGATTTCAGCGACAAGTACTACAACATGCTGATACAATCCGGCCTTGTGCAAACACCAAAAACTACACCCTCGCCACCAGACATCACAGCACCATCTTCGTTATCATCAGCATCAGCAGGGGGTGCACCAATAAATAGCAAACATCCGGCAATGAGACGCAACGCGGCAAAGAAAGATGCGTCAAAGAGGTCTTCGCTGTCGAAAGAAATTGTGTATGAGCAAGAAGAAGAAAGCGACAATAACAGCGAGAATAGTGCGGATACAGCTGCATCGATATCTAGTAGTGCATCAGACAGTAGTAAAACATCTACGCCTACCCAACCCACTTCAAATAGAAAAGGGGATATAGCGAAAAAGACGATAACATCGACGCCGGTTGCAGCATCGCCAAATCTCAACAAGAAAAAGTGTCGGAATGCCGTGAAAACAGATATCTCTGAATTTCCTGCTGGTGAAACGCCAGCTCCGGTACGATCCAAATTGAAACCCTCAGCCACCCCGACTACTGGCCAACATGGCAAAAATGGCACTAAAGACAAGTTGAATGGTTCTGCTTCGAGCAGTAGGACGAAAAACGGACTTTCTACGTCGGCGAACAATCATCATAAAGCGGATAATACGACCGTTCCCTCCTCCGTTTCAGCGTCGAAGACACCTTCAATGAGCTCCACTACAATCAACACCGCAAAGAGGAAGCGATCCCTGGAAAATGATCTTACAGCGAGCAATGGATCTTTGAGTGTGAAAGAAGGCGATGGTGCGAAACGAGCAAGATCTGCACCACCGTCAACAACTTCAAAGAAACTGTCGTTAGAGGATAATAGTAGCATGGACGTGGATGCGGTGCAAGACAATGTGAGTTCATGGCGCGGCGCGCATCGGGATGTTTATACGACCTGTTCGGCTTTCCTCCTCACACCACAATCCTGATGACAACAGAGATTTTTCAAAGATGAGAAAGACAAGGCATTTACACTGGACGATGTCCTCGACCGCATTGAGAGAATCAATTTGGAAGGCAAACCTGTTGTTGAGGTTATGTGCATAGTTAAGAGAGCGAAAGATGCACATGAGGGTGTTGATTTCACATTTGAGGGTATGTCCTGTGATTAATAGGTGTATTCCGCCAATTTGCGTTTCATTGTTGCCTGAGGTATTGATCCGTCGTTCCATAGGGTCATTTGATTTTGACTTGGACACTTTACCAGATACCGCGGTGATGGAGTTATGGTCATTACTGAATAGAATCGACCCGTCTTTGCTACCATCGCCTCCTGACACCATAGCGACAAAGGGCACAGTCAGAACGGAAGCACTCGCAATATAGTTCGTCAGTATTGACGTGGCGGAGTCCTCGTCTGCAACCTGGCAATCTATAGAACCTCTTTCTGCACGCCACTGCCGTTACTACGCCACTTCGATGCCAACAGCTTCAATCGTCTGTTGGCAGGTAATAGTTGCCGTGCCTGTTACTAGTTAGCCAGGTCTTTTAGTTATGTAGACTTTAGGGGCGCTGTCCCGCGAAAGCATGTACATTCAGATAGCCGCGTCATTTGAAGTATACACAATGTCTATGAGCTATTGCATGAATTTTTACCACAAATGATATTTGTCAACGGTTGTCTCCGAGCGTCCGTCCCACTTCCCACTATCGTTACAAATGCGTCTACAGATACGTAACGATAAGAGAAGAACAAGCATCAATCGTATTTATATTGGATCCCCACGTACTAAAAATAATTACCACGTTGTGACATACTAGACTCATAATATACGCATCCGTAATTATTGCTTAACATAACTAACTTGCTTACAATTGCTCGTTTTCTAATGCACAAGCTAATCCCATACCTGCGAAGGGAGCCAAAATTAGCCTCTTCTACAGCTCCCACTGGAGTAGACTCTTTAACGCAAGCTACATACCAACTCCAACACACATAGAAGTAACACCGAATCGCTTCTTTTGACGTTTCAGCTCGGGCAACAATGTAGCGATTTGTCGAGCTCCAGTCATTCCAAGAGGATGACCAAAAGCAATAGCTCCACCTTTGGGATTAATTTTTTCCAACGGGATTCCAATCTTTTTGGCACAGTAAGTGGCTTGGGATGCAAAGGCCTCATTGAGCTCAAAGATATCAATATCTTCAACCGTTAAACCAGTTTGGTTCAAGAGTTTTGGTATGGCATATGCCGGACCAATTCCCATGATCCTTGGTGGTACGCCTACCACTGAGAACCCTACCCATCGAGCGAGGACTGGTAGACCCAGCTTCTCTGCGATACTTCTTCGCATCATCAATACTAGGTAGTGATCCAGTTAGTACGACAGTAAACTCCCTTGCGATACCGATGATGCATTCAACACATACCAGCGGCAGCACCATCACTAACTTGACTGGCATTGCCAGCAGTCGTGGATCCTGGTGGATACGATTAGGAATGTTAATTCATAGGCTACTCGTGAATGCCAACAGACGGGAAATAATTTTTTCACCTACCTGCGGGGTCAAAAGCAGGTTTCAACTTCGCCAAAGCTTCGCGAGTTGTTTGACGGATACCATCATCGGAGTCGACAACAGTACTTCCGTCTTCCAAAGTGATAGGAACTGTTTCTTCCTTGAATAATCCTTCCTTTTGAGCTTTGGCGGCTAATGAATGTGACCGGAAGGCAAAGTCGTCTTGTTCTTGGCGGGTGATACCAAATTCCTTGGCAACGTTTTCTATTATTTTTCATTCATCGTTTGTTAATATGTACGTCTCTTCATTTCAAGTTCCGCTGCTCCAGCGTACCTGAAGTAGCCCCCATCGGAATCAGAACATCCTGAGCTCGTTCCAATTCCAAAATGGAAGAGGAGATATCGGATGGCATTGCTTGTGGACCATAGTATTTGGACATGGACTCAACACCGGCACCTGTGGTCAAGTGGATGTGTACGCACACGAAAATCTAACTTCAGGCCATTCATTCACACGTACCAACACCAATATTAATGTACCCTTGCGCAATCTCGGCAGCAATGTTGGCACAAGTAGCTAGGCCTGAACCACATTGTCGATTGACTGCTGCAGTTGCGGCAGATTCTGGGATACTACAGACGTGATGACATGTCAGAATGTTGCAATGGATCAACATGATATCAGACGCACCCAGCATATATAGCAGCCATACGAGCAGTCTATCCGTAGTCGTGTTGACATTCGAGAGACCCACAAAAATCGTCTACAGAAAATCACGTACTTGGATACCAGCACCGGGCATGAGTACATTTCCGACTTGTACATCTTCGATTTCGGATGGATCAATTTTCGTCTTTTCAATGGTTGCCTGTGTTTATTGATGGATAGTGATTAACAACACACTTCGGCTGCGTACAATTTGCGTACCTTCAATACTTGCGCCAAGAGCCATTCTGGATGAGTTTCCTAGCCATGGAGATATGTATTAGCGAATGCTTTACTAGATCCGCATTTCACGTGAGTAGGAGCTGAACAGGACGCATCAGCCAGAAATCTCATCTAGTAGGGGAGTCACACAGCTCACTTCCATATTGACTTATAGTGTCTTGCCTTTCTTCATCGCATCACTATTTGTCATTGCAATTACCTTGAAGGCACCTCGACCACCTAGAGCCCACGTGTTTGAACGCATTAGACATCGTGCCCCACGCTCGCCCATCTGATCTCTATCATGAATTCAAGTTGGCATACCTCGGCACATTGGAGAGCGTAGCGCCGATACAATGACCACATCAGATGGACTTTTTCTATGATGTTTGGCTGAAGATAATGGTCGAGTGTTGACGATTTGGTTCTGCACAGCACTGTCATTCTGGGATGCTAGATGAGCTGTCAAGGATTCAATACGTCGTTGACCGGATGACATTCTGGAATTGCTCTTCTACACTACAGCGTATATCTTCCTTGGTAGCGGTGTTTGCTGTTTCTGAGTGACGAAGTACCGGCTACTTTCGACGTATAAATATCTTTCTCGTGTCCGTTCAAGTGAGCCCGCCGAAGGTGACTCGGAGAACCGCGAAGGGGTGAGGGCGACAATCTGCACTCCAGGTTTTTCTGTCCGTACGGTTGAGACGTAGTCGTCACAACGCGACGTGATGGTTTTTCTCCTGCATGTCAGGTTGTGGAAGATTTTTTTGGGCCAATCCCTTTACCGCCTAATATGCCTTACCAGTGGAAGTGAGATTTATCAGACGTTCCTCTTAAGATAAATCGTATGCTTTCTTATGATGATTCATTATTCATCATATTTAATTATAAGCCTTTAAATTCACGAGAAATCAAGGACGGCTCGAGCAGTGGATGTTGGTTATGGGCCCGCCTACATGGTTCAGTTGTGACGCGAGAAGCCATGCTTGATGTGCTTCATTCACCGCCTACATTTAACATTTACTAAAAACTGAACGATCGCTAATTTGAACGCCAGAAGTTTCCCATCCCATAGATAACCAGCAGTTAACCCTTAGAAACGATGACTACAGAGGATAGGAAGGAGCATGAAATGAGCCCAGACGTAGCTCTCGCCATGGTCGAGAAGTAAGTGGTTTGAACTTTGACATTTTGGCACATTGATGATATTATAAAATCCAATCGATTTAGCACATGGCGGTCACTGCGACCTCGCTGGATGGATATAAGTGCGTACCATAACGAGTTGCTGTTCGATTATAATCACGCCTGGCGGTATCTTAACCCTCATCAGAACCACTCATAGTTGGAGATTACGCCGGACAAGAGCTATTTGTTCTGGAGGGTGACGCCCTCCTCGAATACATTCTGGATAATTCGCTTTTGCAGCTTGCGAGGCCCGGAGATCCTTCCTTTCAGCTTATGCATGCTGTTTGGTTATTGGAGAAAACACTCCATCAATTTGTCTTGCGCGATTGCAACTTCGAAATCGTTTTCTTTGAAAGTAAGTTCTTTGCTTAGGCGTGATCGCTGAAGATGTTCATCGACAATCGTTTGTGTCATTATAGCCAATCGGCATCTTCATCTTGGAACAGAAAGTGTCGTCAATGGAAGACTGTTGGCTCGATCAATTCTGATCCGAGAATTGAATAATTTGCCTGTTAATTGTCATCACTTTCAAAACCTCGATGATCCTGATTGGCAGAACTACTATGAAGGATATCGCGTGAGTGGAGGCATCGCAAGATTTGCATGTAATGCGTCACTAATGCATTCATTGCTAGCCCATGTTCTTGCTCAGCAGCGATGGGGGCACATCATCAGAATCGACCGCAAAAACGGCGTTTTTACTTCGTATCATGAGCCACGGATTACCTGTCGCACTACTCAATCCCATTGAATTCAAGGATGGAGTTAAAGTAAGTGTGGTTTTCGAAATGATGGGCAGGTACTAATGAGTCATCTTTCAGGTAATGACCATGATTTACGATCAGCAAGTGAATGCTGCACAAAAAGCTGCCGCCCTGCTGATCTTGAAATCATTATTACCAGTCTCCATAAGTGCGGTTTCCAATGAGCCTACCAATATCGTGGACTCGAAGGAAGTCATATACAGAGCTTCCGAAATTTTTCTGCGCTCTGTCAGAGATCCACTTTCAGACGCACTGCTTTTCCTATACCTCGCCCATTTCCAATTGCTTCGTAAAATACCATTGGCAGATCGTGCTCAACAGCTGGATGTTAACGATGGTAAATTAGCCTCGTACCTGGATCAAACCTTCCTCCCACTTTTATATAAGTGCATTGCGACAGTCGTTGACACAATACCAGTATCGAACAAAATCCCATTCATAGATTTAGATGGACGTGTATTTTATCTTCTCGTGATAGAAACCATTTCCACACCGCACATCTCGCTTGAGGAGTTGTTGGGTAAATCGGTATTGCAGACTGTCACCGATCAGTGGATCCGTCTGACTGGAACGAGTGACATCTTGACTCGCGATATAGGTCTCTTCAGGGCTCATTTCTGTATTACCAACAGCCGTCAAAATAATAGTCATAGTGTCACAAAGAACAGCATAGAGTCCACAGATGGCAGTATGCTTCTACCGTTCTCAAACCCTGTGTTCGAGAAGCACCTGCGATCGGTTCAGGTGACACACGACACGTCCACAGCTCATCCAGAGGAAGGTGTTGGATTTTTGAAATTTGGTTCTGTGTTCCTCGACGACAAGCATTGGCACAATTCGAAACCCATTGTTGACGAGTAAGTCTTTTGTAAAGCTCGTATCAGTATTAAGTAGATGCTGACGTCGTAACATTAGGAAATTTCGCCATAAAAGTGCCGAATGGCTTCAGAAGAGAAAACTGAGAGAGCAGCAAAAGTACCGAAGTTTGAGTCTCCGCGCTTCTGACAATGTCACTTAAGCAACCCTTCTAAATCAGGTATATGGCGTTTATGCACGCTGCAGCGGCCAGTCTAACCGGGGCGTCCGGAACTGTTCTGGACAAGAAGATGATTCCTCTTGTGGGGAAGCGTCTTTCTGACATTGTCAGGACTTCATCATTGTCCACCTCATCTAAGCCTTCTAAACAAAGTCGGCAGCAAGCGGTCTCCAAAAGCTCTAAAGCTGAACAAATCAGAGCGTCCAATACTGCAAAAAGGTAAGATTTTGGGGTGTGGCATTGTAGCACAAAGATTGACTATTCACTGTTCGATAGAGACGCTGATGAGCGCAAGGACAACTCGAAGTGGTGGAATGACCAGTTAATTATGTTGAAAACGAAAAGCATTACAGAGCAAATCAACATCGTTCAACACCTCCTTAAGGGTAAGAGGGCGTCTAGTGAATGGGTTGGCGTTGAAATCACCCTCAAACTGCTCGACCTTGAAGTCCGAAAATGGATCTCAGATCCGAAGAAGAATGATCCCAATGTCGGGGATGATTATAGAGTTCTTGTCGCTCGCATTACCGTAGAAGTCGTGCGAAACGTTGGATGTGGCAAAGTTTCTGTTAATGCGGCGCAAGGGAAGATTTTGCTAGAAATACTAGCGAGTCTGAACCTCACATGTATGATTCCGGAGGGTGTCCAGCTAGGTGAAGATATGAAGCAAGAAGGATCTGCCATCACAGCGACGACTTCTAAATCTGCGGGAAAGAAGAAGCCAGTTGGCAAGACGGCTGCTAGTGCACCACTCATCAAAAATGAGGAGGTGTGCCTATCCTTTATATTCGCTCCTCTTTTCCAAAACGGCAAGCTTATCCATGAGTTCATGAAATTGCGGGAGGATCCGATTGAGTTTCAGCTTAGAGTGAGTTATTGTTTTTTCTCAGTGTTAAGTCCGTGTTGACCCATTGCTGCTTTAGTGTATGGGAGAATACATGGTTCGAAGCCTCGATAGTCGCCCTGATCCTCGTGTAGATTTTGAGCCGGATGGCTGGCAAATCGAGGTCCTCGACAGGATTGATAATGACGAGTCTATCCTGATTGTAGCACCGACCAGTAAGTTTCGACTTTAAACATGCCTAATCGATTCCCACTTGACGTGCTTGCTTTGATGAATCTAGGTTCTGGTAAGACGTTCATCTCGTTTGCTGCTATGGAGCGTGTACTTCGAGAGTCTGATGATGGAATCGGTGAGTTCCATAGTTTATGCGTGTATCTGCCTCGCATTTGACTGGTTTTTCTAGTTGTCTACGTTGCACCGACGAAAGCGCTAGTGAATCAAGTCGCGGCGGAAGTCTTTGCTCGGTAAGTAGACTAGTTAGTGAATCTCATTGAGACTTACTCTTATGGCTTCGATTGTTTAGATTTGCCAAAACTATACCGTCAATGAATCTTTGGGCTATTCACACTCGAGATTACCGGTAAGAGAAATAAGGAGATTGTATACAAGGTATTAATGTCCACTTACTGTCTACATTCAGCATCAACGACCCGCATAATTGCCAAATTCTCATCACGGTACCATATATCCTATCAACCATGCTGCTATCGCCTGCCATTGCCAAGACCTTCACCTCCCGAATACGCCGTGTAATTCTTGACGAAATTCATTGCATCTCTGAGGAGGGGGCTGGAGGTGTTTGGGAGCAGATAATTTTGATGAATCCTGCACCTGTTATTGGATTGAGTGCAACAGTTGGTGTAAGTAGGAACGTGTATCCTGAGCCGTTTATTCCCTGATACTCAACAATTTTGATGATCATAGGAACCTGAGCGTTTCGCGGGGTGGCTGAAGGCCGTTGAAATACATTCAGGACGGAAGTTCGCGTTTATCCATCACAAGCATCGCTATAATGCTCTCAGAATGTTCGCTTACACCCCACGGCTCCCTGCAAGACCTCTAGGTCCTCTCAAGGAGCACGAACCGAAGTCTGGAATGTTCGCGCATGTACACCCCATGTCAGCCCTCGAAGTGGGGAATTCATGCATACCAGCTGATCTGGCGCTTGAGCCGCGAGATACATTGTCATTATGGTACGCTATGGTGAAGGCTGGCGTGCCACTTGAGCCAAAAGCCAAACCCTGTGAATTTTTTGCACGCACTTCATCTGTAGCAATCAAGAATGTGATTGAATATGAAGCATACCTTAAGACATCTCTCATTCGATGTTTGGATGCACCCATTACGCAGGCTGCGTATCAAAAGACCATCCATATCCTCGCAAACGACCTCAGGTCCAATGTGTCGGTTACGACTATCGACCAGGAGGCTGAGCGATTTTATGACCTCTTCCTACCACTCTTACACGACTTGAATGCTCAAGGCTGGCTTCCCGCGGTGATTTTTAGTTTTGATCGCAGCGTCTGTGAGAAAATATTGCAGAAATTGGTGGAGGAGCTTCTCAAGGGTGAGGCAGAATTCAAGGCAAATTCCACGGAATACCAAAAGATGATGAAGCGTGTTGAAGAAGAAGAAGTTCTTAGAAAAGCACGTGCGAAAAAGCTCGAAGCTATGAAGCGCAATAGCAAGAAAGAGGAGAGCTTGGATATTGATGACGATACTGGCCTCCAGTTTGATCCAACAGCGCCTCTGGCGGAATTCTCATTTACTGGGAAGGTAGGTCAGACTCTGTACGACAAAGATGACCATCTACCATGTTTCCAAGGATAACACACTTCATTCTGACATTTAGGGACTGTCGCAAAAAGAGTTTGAGCAAGACATCAAAGGCCTTGCATACTTGAATCTACCGGCATGGGTGATTGAAGGCTTGCGACGTGGGATGGGCGTACATCATGCCGGTATGAATAGGGTGCGTGTCCTTGATTCACGCCTGTGCCATCATGTTCAATCAGGAGACTCATTCACTTCTTGTAGCGATATCGAACTTTGGTGGAGAACTACTTCCGTCGTGGAGTGCTTCGTGTAGTGATTGCTACTGGCACTCTATCTTTGGGAATCAATGCTCCAGCCAAAGTAACCATCCGTCTCTCGTCTCTCCGTCTAATCTCCCGTTTCCGAAAGTCATACGCCCACTATTCCTGAACTAGACTTGTGTATTTGCTGGAGACAGTGTATATCTGACAGCGCTGAATTTCAGACAATGTGCTGGTCGTGCGGGGCGAAGAGGGTTTGATCTATTGGGCCATGTTGTCTTTGTAGGCGTCTCCCTGAGTCGTATTCAGCGACTCATATTATCTCGTTTGCCCAAGCTGGTAAGTATTTGATTTATTTCTCACTTTGAAGGTCACCCGCAAGAATCTTGATTTTAGGTTGCAACATTTCCTCTGACTGCCACGTTGATTGCGCGTATCTTCAATCTCTTGAATGGGGCGCCTGGCGTTGAGTATCCACAAAAAATTGTTGAAAAACTTTTGACTCTTCCGCAATTGTCGCTTGATAACGAGTTTGGGCAGGAACAGTTGCAACACTTTGTAAGATTTAGTATTGAATATTTGAGGCGGGTTGGCCTACTGGACGTACAGGGACGGTAAAGTTTAGCAAATTGTGCACTTCGGTAGTGGGCTATCTCGAGCTCACATGTATCACGTAGTCCTCTGGACCTTTATGGTATGGTGGCGTATCTATACCAACATGAGCCATCGAATTTTGCCATCGCAGCTTTATTTAATTCTGGAGCGCTACACCGACTAACCGCCGACATTGATAATCATCCGCAGGAAACGATGCAAAATCTGTGTCTCGTTCTAGCACACCTCTTTGGTCGGGTTTACCGTAGTAGATATAAACCTGAGATTCTGGAAGCTCTTATCAAAGGCTCGGCGTCGGCCATCGTATTGCCTCCTCTGCCCAAGGACATTCGAACTGTTCTCGAAAACCATAACAAATCCGTCGTAACCGTTTTTACGAATTATTGTCGACAGTATGCCAAACAATACTCGTCCCAGCTTGGAATTGACGACGCGCTGCCGTGGACTTGTCGTAAACTGACTGCAGAACTGGCCGGTACTAGCGATAGTAGGTTTGCATCTACACTAACCAGTAGTAAAACTGAGAATTGGAGTCGGTCTGCCTTTGTTGCCACCTCTGGACATGGTGAGTCGTATGGCTCGGTTGAAGAGATTGTGGAGTCGTCTCGTGCAGGATTGGCATTGCCGAAGAGGGCGATGCCATCCGTCTTCGCAAAGGAGGACACAGAACTTCAACTTGAGTATGTGTCAGTAGTTTGTGATGTTTGCCAGAAAATGCTTGCTAAGACTTGTTTCTTGACAGTGCATATGCATGCGACTTTCTGCGACACGGATCTACGAAAGTCTTGGTTCGTGACAATGGTATTCGTGCAGGAGATTGCTGGTAAGTTGATAATTCTTTTCAACAAGTATTCGGAAAATCTGTCGTTGATGCTGACCAAAGTCGTTACTTCTGAATGCAAGGTTCCTGTTGCAAGACTTTGATATTACCATTGCCGCGATCTCTGAAACGCTTCAGAGGCTGATGAAAGTTGCCGGTAATGAACTAAATGACGACGTCGAAGCAACAGGGTTTGATGACATCGAACCTGATGGTGATGAGGATGAAGCTCCTCTTCCTGATGCTCCTATGGTTGGCGAAGGTTGGTGCACCGCCGTTTGCAATGTCACGGTCGGAATGTTGATTTGTAACGATTTTCTCAACTAGAAAATTTGAGGCTTCTCAAAGCCGTAAATCTTCTCAGAGAGACGTTTCACGCAAAGTTCAAAGCAATATGGGCTTAGAATGTTCTGCCAGCGGATGCACCATAATACCGAAGATTGTTATGATCAGATGGTGTGGAAGTTTATAGATACTGTGATGACTGCGATTGTGAAGGAAAAGTTTAGCTGAGCGTGATACATGCAATTTCATTATATGTAGTAAAATTTAATTCCTGTATGTTCCAAACCAATTGTCCTAGACTGTGATGAATAATTGAACAAGCTTCCTCTGCATAAAATGTTTACAAGGCATACGCCCGACCACAAAATGCGGACAGAGGATCTCATAAGATCGCATATTCTCTACAGTCAGCTCGTTGCTAGAATACAACAAATTCATGAATATCCAGACTACCAAGCCTTAGCCGGCCTACCGTAGGATTTGAATAAGTCGATGGAAGAAAATCTAAATTGGCACGCGAAACTAACAACTTTGTCATCACCTGTCGTATTCTACGACGCAACATCATACCTGAGTGGCCTACAGACACGGCAGTAAAATGTCATCCCTATCCACAATCCAGCATCTGAACACTAAACGAGTCGTTCTAGCTTCTGCATCCCCACGTCGCAGGCAAATACTGATTCAACTGGTCCGTTCCCCGCCATTCCTCCAATCCGCCATCTGACAAAAACCAAACAGCAGGGCCTCAAATTCGAGATCGTTCCATCCACATTCCCAGAGCAGCTTGAGAAGTCATCATTCCAAACACCGTCGGACTATGTGTTGGCTACTGCCACCGAGAAAACGAAAGAGGTGGGGGCTCAATGGGCACATCTTATCAACACGAACTCATTTCTCCACACATTTGCAAACCAAGGTTGTGGCAAAGTTGACAGGGTCTGCCACCCCGCCAGATCTTGTGATTGGTGCAGACACCATAGTCGTGGCGCCCGATAACACTATTCTAGAAAAGCCTACATCGAAAGACGACGCCGTTGACACTCTCAAGAAACTGCGGGGTGGGAGGAATCATCGCGTTCTGACAGCCGTTGTGATAGCCTATTTGGATAAGAGCCGTAGCGGGTTTTTGTATGACAGCTTTGTGGAAGAAACCATTGTGACTTTTGGCCCGGTGGGCGATGAGATTATTGAGGCCTATGTTGAAACAGGGGATCCGATGGATAAAGCTGGTAGCTGTGAGTAGCGCAGTTAGCAATTTGTGTGATAAAGTAAAACTTTGGCCGTGTGTTGAACACCTTATAAGCATAGACGGCTACCAATCTCTCGCTGGTGTCCTAGTAGAATCTATTCAAGGATGTTTTTATAACGTAGTGGGTTTTCCATTGTACAGGGTCCATGCAAACTTGGTAAAACATGTCCAAGATGGTCGTATATAATTCAGCACTTGCTCGTCAGCTACAGCACCACGACTTCCATTCTGCCAATATGATGGCGAAGTAGGAAAGTTGGAATGATGTCGTAAAACTTTAAACTACATAAAGCTCACATTCACACCGGTAATTTATTATTATTCACAAAGCAGATTTATTTGTCATGTAATTTACTTGAATTTCGGATACATGTGATTTTATATAAATCATACACATGATGCGGTGGGCGACTACAAATGGCACGACTATGATGAACAGGAATTGGCCGAGATTACGTAAAAATGGTGTCGTCTATGCTTTGGACATGCAATCATAGATGCTTGATCTCGTAATGGCAGAGTTTTTTGCGATGTGGGTTGCTTGGTTCCTCATACCCGTCGAGTTTGACGCACAGCATAGCAACGAAGACATAGCGCATGTTCAACTCGCAGGCGTTTGAAACTGGTTCTCGAACGATATAAGGAACACGAGGCACCATTAGGCACCATTATGTTGAGTCATCATGGTCACCGTCGCCGAACTCTCAGCCGCATTGGACGTCGAGAAAGCCAAAGTAGCTGAACTGGAGCAGGCTGTAGCAGCAGCTCTTCAAAGAATTGAGCACGCCAGAGCAGGTGCAAGAGCTGGTAGTAGTGCCAACAATCCCAAAGTTAGAGCTCCCCAAGTCTACACAGGGGGATGATGCTGAAGCTTGCAAGAAAGTGGTTGCGGATCTTAAATACATCATTAATGACTTCAAGAATAGGGAATTACCTAGTAAGTAACAATGATTTGGCGCTGGGATTTGATGTTGTTCTTATTTATATCTTCAAAGTAAATAGAGTTTTATCATGATAAGGAGATGAAGGAATTCAATATTAAAGATGGAGCTACTTGGGTACCAATTGAGGAACGCCGAAAGGCGATTCTCAACTTAATGTTTTGGGTAGGCGAACTAGTCTCCAAGATATATGGCAAACGAGACACTTCAATACCAGAGAAAGAAGTTTATCAACTGTGGGATCACTTCATAGCGCGACGTAATACTATCGATTCAACTTTTAATCCTTATCTGAGATAGTATACAACTCAACGCAGTTGTCTCGGTAAGAATCTGATTCATTCAAATGTTCGATAGTGAGGATGCCACCTGCCGCATTCAAACTGCGCAACTTCTTGAAGACTTCGCGCCAAATGTGCTCATCACTTCTGTCGCTAATGTCTGTTTGATTCATAATGAAGATGATTTCGGGCCAGCACATTGTGTTTAGAATATAAACACTCTTGACTTTTAAGCAACTTGATTTGATACATAACAATGTCCTAGTTCCCCATACATTTGTGATGACTTGCTCTACAACGTAGATGAGGTCGTGAGTGCTAATACAATCTACATGATGAATTGATAATTCCTGGCTGATTTCTCTTCTTCTAGCTCTTCACTAGTTTGTCTTCATTTGAAACAATGAAACCTTCCCAATGAATTTCACAATAATACAATCTTCTTGTCATAACTACAAGGCATCCGCAAAGGTATAAATGAGTCGCCCTTACGTTTTCTTCTTACTTATCAAGGATAGTATTAGACCAGAGGTATGCTTTTGTGGGAAGGAATCAATGTTTCGATGTTTTGGTGGGTTGATCGCCAACCCTAAGATAAACGCTTTGACAAACCTGTTTTCTTACATGCACTAAAACAATCCAATCACGGGCGCCTGAAAACAGTGACAATGTTTCGATGTTTTGAGCAGTGACAGGTTTCTTTCATCCAATATTGGGTGCGACGAGTATACTGGGAGACTTTGTGCTTGTGAGATTGCTGGAGTGGATTGTGAATGGAAATTGGGGTCTTGATGAGGTGAGCTTATTCAGTGACGGGTTTATTTGGACAGCGACGAGTCGCGCTCGCGTCCAAAAATGCGAAAGTCTTACAGACACGCAATCGTATTCATCTTTTACGCGTTGCAGCGCTCGCGTGTTCAATGATTCCATGTCACTGCATAAACGAGAAATAAATGGGCTGCCATGTTCGAGATACCAGAAAGATGACTGGCGATGATGACGCGAGAGCCTGCTCCAGCCAGTGCTTTGGAGACTTGGAACTCAATGGGCCCGCAGAAACTGCTGCCAGATGGATTATGTTGATAGTATACCATTGATGTTATTTGGGTGCTAACAGCGAGTCAAGCATATGGGACATTAAATGATTTTTGTGTGGCAGGGACAGCATACCAAAAAATCATTATTACGTGTAGACAATTTAGAGCATAACATGTGTATATCAAGACGCATGCAATGACTAGAGGGAGTGGTACGAGTGTAGCTGAGAAGCGACAGGGGACAGGGGACAAATCCACGAGTTTACAGTCCATTCTGGGCCTTGAACGCATCCCATGCCTTGTTGAGTGTACTAAAAATGGCGTTGGCATACAACTGCTGCTCTAGAGTTGCATCCCTTGCCAACTGAATATGAAATGCGGGTTGATGCCGACGTTAGAGCGCCGCCGATCAAATATCTCACACAAACACATACCTTGTCGGGATGTACACGGCCAACTGTTTTCATGTATTTTATCTTGACTTGTTGCGGTGTAATTAATTCCGACATTTGAATATTCTGCCATGTTGTGCTTTGGTTCCACACCGTCTCCATCGACGCCAACAATGCTCGAAGATTAGCTTCTTTGCCGTGTCTCCATTGACTCATCTGTCCATGGTTGCGTGGACTGATGAGATAAACATGCTCTGATTAGACAAGATTCCAGATGACTCACTTTCAAATCAATTTGATCCTTCAACGCCAGCTTCATGGCGTCCTCAGCTTCAGCCAATTGGTGAGCCTGACGTAGTGAATCGACTGCCTTCTTGACTGCTCGTTCAACATATGGATCCACTGGTCTATTAGAGATGGTGCTTCAAGTCAGCAATGGCAAATCATCTAGGTACTTTGCATTGCAATTGACATACTTGGCTGTCTCAGCAGTCGAATGCACAGGATCAAATAGTTCAAATTTATCAGGGACAACCTGCGAATCGACTTTGGCAGGAGATGTCGTCATTGGCTTGGGCGAAATGGCGTCAAACTCTGCAATTGCAAATGTCGTTGACGATGATTTCATGGATATAGCTGAATTATTGATACCACTAGCGACACCAGTTTCGACATCTTTTCCCGTCAACTCCAAAGCTTTCTGACAACGACTTAATCCATTTGAGACACCCTTGACAGTTGCGTCAGTACTCAAAATTCTTTTGTAGTCATCGCGTGCTTCAGCCCATTTCTCCATTGCTTCATACGCGGCAGCTCGTCGCAACAAACTCTTACAATCTCTTTTGTCAATCTCCAAGACCGCAGCCGCATCATCGACAACTCCTTTATACTGTCCTGTTTTGAGTCGTGCAGCTGCTCGATTATTGTAGACTGTGACTAAATTGAGATGACCGGGTGGTAGGATCGTTATGGCCTGAGTGTATTCTGCTTCAGCATCGCCGAATTGACCTTGTTTGAATAGGACATTACCCTTTTCCTTGAATGAATCGGAGACGGTAATCTGCTCTGGAGTTGCTACCACTACTGGCTTTGTTGGTCTTGGTGGCGAAAGCTGCATTATTGAAGCAGCTTGAGATACGGACAAAGATCTCGGCGGTAGCGCTGTTTCGACTTCTGTTGCATAAGCTTTACCATCATCCATTTTAACATGACCAGTGGCCCCTCCGCCTTTGGACTCGACAGCCACTTCGTCACTCGAGTTTGAGGGATAGATTCGTTCCTCGGACTCCTCATCACCATCAGAATCATCTCTATATGGCACATTGTCACCGAATTTCACGTAATCTGATACATCATCATTACTCGCATCAACAGGGTTGATGCCTTTCGGTATGATATTACGCGCCTTCCACATAGATGATACCAAGTCCAGACCTTTACTTACGACCGTTTCAATATCTGATAGGTCACCCATTCGCTTTTCATGCGACTGCGATGATTCCACGGATTGAGCATTTCTAGCATCAGAGGGGCCAGTATATATTTTCCTTGATTTTACGAATGCCAACCCAGACGATAAAGATGAGAGGGCAAACTTGAAGCTGCTGGTGTCTTTTGAAGTAGAGGGTGTACTCTCCACCTCTCGTCGATCCTCAGTCGTTACTACTGTTTTCGAGAGTTGGGCAGACGCACGAGCAGTAGCCGAGTCTCTGCTTGCATTGCTCCCGTGCGTATCATCAGCATCCCACGCATGTTCCCTATGACTTTGATCCCCTACAGTACTTTTATTATTTCGCATGCTATTACTTTTCCAGTCAACATGGAGTTGAGCAGCCAAAGCTTTATTAGCCTCTTGCGTTTGCTGTAGTAACTCAATTGCCAGGGTGATGTCCCCTCCAGCAGCCTCTAAAGCATTTGACGCTTCGATAAGATCAAAACCGGCATCCATGACGGAAGCTAATGCATGATCATGTTCTAAGACGGTTGACGGACGTGATGCAGGCGGTGAGATAATAGGTGATAGCCGCTGAACTTTGTTGTTGGTTGGTTCTGTGCTTGATACTTTTGGCGTCACTGGGGCAGTACCCCCTAGTATTCCTAGTGGATTATCATGACTGACTTGCCGTTCAAGCTTGGGTGCTGCCTGCACCTGTGAGGAGCTCAGAAAGGAGACATCAAACGGATCAGGACTGTTGTCAGTATTATGTACGGCAGACCCGATTGACAGTAATGATGGTTTAGGTTGAGCCAGAAACTCCCAGTCCCAAGTTCCTCCTCCAGCTATACTATCTAAGGGCTTAGGTTCCATGCTACTACTGTTCAGCAAATTTGTTGACGATGGAGTTGATGGCCTGCCTCCCATGGGCATACACGGTAACGACATGAATCCCACAAGTTGTGGATGTTGCGATTCAGGCTGCTGTATCTGTTGTGGCAGCGGCTTTGGTGGCGACATTTGTTGAACCATGCTATGCATACTGCTTGGTGACGTGGATTGCCTCTTCGATCCGAAGCCGGCAGTAAATCCCGAACCGCCGAGTAGGTCCCCAAATTTGTCAGGTGATGGTGTGCGTTGTTGGGAAGGCTGCTGCTGATTGTTGTTTGGAAGCGATGGGGATAAGGTGGGTGTCATGGGTTGAAACTGAGCACCGAAATTCGATGGTATACTGCTAGGAATACTACTGCTCACATTAGCACCAAATAACGAAGAATGGTGTAAATTATTACCGCTACTGCTTCCAAAGCCGAGCTGTTGAGAATACTGTTGGGATGGTTGACTTGTCCCCGGAGTCACTCCAGAGAAGGTGGCCCATGAATCCTGACTCACAACCTGTTTCGGAGTGGCCAAACCAGAATTGCCAGAACCCAGTCCTGCGGCTTGTCTCCTCTGTTCGTCTAATGTTGAAGTCTGCCGACTAGTGCTACTGTTACTGGTGGGGAGAAGACTCTGTCCAGCGGCTACTTTATTGGCACTGTTACTTGATCCAAAAGACAGTAGATTATCAAAGACATCAGGGGCTCGGGGAGCAGATCGATCTGAGGACAGTGCAGTGGGAGTGTTTGATGACAATGGTTTCATTGAGTTGGTGTTGGATGGTGTGGATAGTACGCTTCCGGGATTTGTGTGGCTGGCGGTGTTTGGCGATAGTGTTGCGAAATGGGGCTGCATAGGCTGCAAGTTGCTTGTATTGTGCAAATGTTGGAGATTCCCCCAGTCCATTGTAAGCTACGAGGCAAGCGACGTGATGCGAGGAGGCAGTCGCTGCGTGGGGTTGACAGACGTTGACAAGCTTGGACTTGCTTGCAACTTGCTCCTGCAATGAGTCAGGCAATAGATTGTACTATATTATATTATTTTGACGAGGCAGGAACGGTGACGTGGCGTGATGACGTGGCGCGGTAGAAGAAATTGCTTGCTTCCCCCATGCTGGATTTATGCTCTCGCTGCGGTACTTGTTGCTTGGGTCTCTAGCCACCCCTCCTGGGGTTCGACCCTGCCTTACGGGCGGAGGTCTTTCAATGGCCCAATGCCTGTACGGTGTACTCATGTGACAAACCCGTCTCATTAGCTTCCGAACATCGCAATAACGTGCTCAGCCACCGACCACTGACGTGTTTGGGTATGGATCATTGGTCGGGATGGAACTTTACCCTCGTTTTTGTCGTAGCATCATCATGGCCTGAGCCAAGTGCCACGTAATCGTATATACGAGCCAATAAAAACACTATTTATGTGCACGGCATACAACATGATTTGTATAAAAAAGGAGCAAGAGATGATTGGTCGGACCTGTGGTCTGACGATGATACAAAGAAGGCTGAAAAGGCCAAGACTGGCGAGGCAGCCACGCCGAAACCAGTTACCTACTCCGTGAAAGAAAATGTCTTTTTATGTGGGTTTACGACTACAACCTCGTAGAAACTCTGCACATAGACATGGAACTGCAACAAGGGTCGTAAGACTCGATAGGCGGTGTGATAAGCCGCGGAAAATTGACCTAGGGCCCCCAAGGATGGCAAATCATCGCCGAATTGTGCTGCTGGTTCTCATTGGTGGGCCAGCAGAAGTTTAAATAAATAACAGTTTATAAGTGGAAGAGTCATAATAAGCACATAACTTTATTACATCACAAAAACTTCTCCATTCCTAGCACTTTATCTATAAACTCTGCTCTGGCCCACTTGGAGGACCTGGATACTTTAGCATCAGATAAAGTTAGATGCTCGAGTGCATTGTCCAGTTCTTCTCTGGTCATGACTTCCCCTGTTAATAGAAATGTAGATGTGTTGATGATTTGATAAGCAACCCAAAATCCGCTTCAATGCCTACCGTGCTTCTGAAGAAGAGCTATCAAAGATTCACGCCTTATGGAGGCATCCTCGGATACAGCTAGAGTGCCGTCCTCGTCTATGTGGTGCGAGGGATGCATCGTGTCGGCAGTCTCTAGCGCCAAGTTCAAGGTAGCTTCAGCTACTTCAGCTACTGGTCTGTAATTCACAAATACTTTGTCGTCGAAAGGTGATGGTGGTGTTACTACTTTTGATTTTCGTGCATCCCGAAAGGACGACTATATGTTCGGCTTACGTCTAATGAGATCAGGAAGGGTAAAACCTTCCTTGACTTGTCCACCATATTCTAAATCTCCAAACTGCATCTCTCGTATCAGGTCTTCACAATCTTGCTCAGATGGATAGTACCCCAATGCTCTCATAAAGTTAGATACTTGCTCTAATGAGATCCGATCTGACACATATCTTTTTTCTGTGGTATCTTCCCCTTGTCTGATTGTGATCAAACACAGCGTAAACTTTTGAAATAGAACAAGAACAAATAATTAGTACATACTCCAGGATCTGACAATAGTAAAAAAAATCTTCGGCTTCCTTAACAAAAGCTTGTCTGACTGCAGGATCAACATCAACCAGCTCCAAGAATGGATATACCCCAGTGCCACCAGACGCTGCTCGTATTTCCAAGGCTCCATAATCAATCTTCCATAGATGTACCGCGCCATCATTTAGTCCGCACGTTAATACTCTTGAGCCATCTACAGAGACGGAACATGATGATATGGCTGATGGATGTGCTAAAACTGTTGCAGTTCGATATGGATTGCCGTCCAGCGGTAGTTTTATCAGACCAATGTACTGAGTAATAACAAGTGGAATTTAATCGTTGCGTCCGAGTGACTGAGTGTTCAACTTACCTTCCGATCTGATCTGAAGATAATATAGCGAAGACTAGATCCTTGCACAGGTGGAAGTAGCTCCATCCTAGAGTTACGACCAAAAACTACACTATTAGCATCACCACGAGAACACACCTCGGTAGCATTAAGACATACCATGCAACTTTTCCAGGTATTGGGGGCCCCAGCACAGTCCGCCTCCAGGCATGACCCTCAATATCCAGTAGTCGTAGCTTATGAGCGTCGGTTGCTACAAGTAATCGGGATGGTCCTTTTGTATCTTGTAAATCGGGCAACACAGTTACAGCAGTCGGCCGTGCAGTTTGTTCTATCTTGAAAAATTGCTATTTTGGTGAATGGAGTCTGTTGGTACATTCATCCCAATTTGCTCATGCATTTGAGAGAAACTTACACACAGTCGAAGCCCGTCAGAAACGGTACTCTGAGCAACATCATACTCCGCCAGAAACCTATCCGATCCGACGGACAGCAACCGTGAGCCGCTATCTTTATCAGACACGAATACAACGCCAACGACGTCCTTTGTGTGCGCTCTGCATCTGCCCAGCATTTCCCAGTTTCCATTTACCTGTTTCTTGAATAACGCCACTGCAAATGAGGCGTCTGCTACTGCAAAGTGACTACCATCTGGTGAGAATGTCATCATCTGTATGTGGGTTTTGGACGCCGAGAATGTTGATGGAGATGGTTGATCCAGCAAATTTGACGGTTGTAAAAATCTGAGGTTGCCGTTGGAGAACCCAACGGCCAATGATGATCCATCGGCGGAAAAGCAGGCAGAAGTCACTTCCTCCTTTTCCATGGTTTCGTTGTTTGAGGGAGATTTTGGTAGCTGGGTTGTTATTGCACCGAATGTCCTGCTGCAAATTGATCTTCGTGAGGAACTGTCCCATATTTGAACACCTAATGTATGCGGTTTTGGTTTACTGACATGGTTTCCGCTAACCTGGGGGCCTTGATCACTGACCTGCTCCATGCCCAACAAGGAAATTGGTGGTAGCAGGCCAACATACAACCACAGAGGACTTTTTAGCAATACCCTTGAACAGTTCACGCAATTGAGGTGTTGTTGATGATTTACTGTTTACCATTGATTTCACAGACGTCAATTTCGCATCCTTTCTGGATGCAGGTTGAGGTGCCAGTCTGGAAGTTGAGGGTGCCAAATCGAGCGAATATACATAAGCAGAGGGTGTTGCTAGTATTACTTCTGTCATCTCTAGTCGGATGGTCACAATCAGCAAAAATACCCCGTCATAGAGCAACAAACACTTGCCTGAGCCACGTATGAGGGATATACAATCAATCGGTCCACAACTCAACTTGTCTAATGTCCAGATAACTCTCATCTTGTCATCATGGACATATATACAACCGTCGGACCCAGACGTCACTATACTTCCATCTGGTAATGTTTCCAATCCCGTTATACAGCCCCTGTGAATTTTGACTACTTTCAATATAGTTTTCGGCTGATCTGTTGCAGCTGCTGATTTCCATAATACTATTTGTCCATGCGTTGTTCCTGATAATGCTGTCGGCGGATTCGTTGCATATCCTGGTATGGAGAAGTTGAGAGACGTTTGATTTGGATTGCTATGCTTGACTATCTGTCAGTATATTTTTCGAGAGGAAGGTAAGACGTGACGGATGAATAGATGAGAACGCACTTGGAATCCATGGCGGGTATCAGTTGTGTCAAAGTACTAGGTGGCGAAAACCTAAAGAAGCTACAGCCACCATTACCAGTAGTGGAAATTTCATACTTGTCTGTTGGACTAAACCGTATGATATTCTACATAAGTTGAACATCAATTTAGATCCTTGTGATAAGCGATATTCGTCGGATAGAAAACAGACCTGTCGTGGCCCCGAAACTGTTATGGTTGCTATCGGTTGAGCAGAGGTTGTCCAGTCCCATATATATATCGTCTGTTCTTCATCTATTGCTTCGACAAAGAGAATGAGCATTTTCAATATAGATGTCACCTTTCAGCACAAAACGGACCATGACCCAGTGTAGCCAAATACCGCCCATCGAAAGTATCGAAAGTTACAGCGCTAACGCCTGATCCACCGTGTGAATCAAAAATGGTTTGTATAGGGATAGCAGTAGGCTCACTCGGTCCTTCTGCCTGCGTATCCCAGACTGCTAGTAATGACTGTGGTCCATGATCAGCCGTTGCTAAAAATCTGCCTGAAGGTGATAATGCTGTTGAGGACACAGTGTGACACTAGGTACTGGGTAGGTGAGGACACGACTAACCGTCAGGATGGTTCAGCACATACATGGCCCTGTAGCAAGGTCTGTTTGTCATGGTCGTTCAGCGATCTGATTACAGCAGTATGCGAGGTAGCATAAAACAGCTTCCGCGCTTTGGTGGTAGCATCGACATTGGGTAGTTGATATACTGAACATGTCGGATTGCTAGCCAGTCCGAATGTCCATTGTAGCGTCTGATGTATGAATTATTGGCAAGGGTTAGTAATTGGGTCACGGCCTGTAGCACGAATGCATGCATCTTACTAGAGTATTGGGGGAAAGTTGTGATTGCACATCCTCGCTCGTTGTCGCCATTTTTCACAGGAGCGAGCGATAAGAGTCAGGTGTGCTATAATACAGACGACTACAGGGTACCAGATGCCTCGTACTGGGCTGTTTCAAGGCACATCTACTTCATTCGCACGAGGACAAATACGAGCGCATGCAACAGCTTTATGCCGAGTAACGACGGTCACACTTACAGGAAGGCAATACAAAGATTGATGCGACGCTCACTCTTCGCATGCAAATCATACCCAAATACTACCTGATCCTGGAACGTAAGTCAAACCTTTTTCAAAACTGCCAAGAATGCAGGGAATTTGCGAGGCTCTTCAGGCGCATTCAACTGCGGATGATGGCCATGTCCTTCCCCATCACGTGTGAGCCTTGGAAACCATACAGCCCTATACTTCCAAGACGTGAGTGCCATGATACAACGTCATTTGTGTCTGATTTAGCTACAATAGTTACCTTCGCTTGAAAGCAACCAAAGTCAAACCACCGGCTTTACCAAGCTCCTTCATGTCGTCCTCACGAAAGCCTTCTTTGTGTGCAATGCAACGATGGGCGCGATCATGAAACGCAAGGGCATCCGCAGGCTCCATCTCAACGACTAACAGACTACCATTAGCGCTTAATAGCGTGGCCAATCGAGCAACGACGAGGTTCAGGTCGGAAATATGGTGAAAAACTGATGTGGATTGGATTATGTCAAACTTTTGATTCAGTTCCTTGAGTTTCTGGTATCCTTGTTCTGTGGCAATATCTACCGCAATGGAGGCGAATGCCTCTAAATTACGAAGTTTGGCTTTTTGGTTGAAAATCTCGACCATTTTGTTGGAGGCGTCTATGCCTAGAGCACTCTTGATATAGGGACAAAGGGCAAAACTGACGTTGCCAGTTCCGCAACCGAAATCTAGTCACGGAGATGGTGGAAGCCAACACCCTTGCGCACAAGTGGCCAATGTTTGCAATGTATACCAAGTAGAGTCGCTTGCTTGGCATCCAAGGAAAGCGTTTCACGGATAGCCTTGGCTACCTAGAGGCACAACGCTGATGGATGTGACCGTAAAAAGCAACGATCAAGAAGCGGCCTACTTGGTCTGCCACATCCAAGATCTCTGGCCTTTGGTCCCAGCTCGACGCTTTCTCATCAAAGTAGTCGTTATTGGCCTTCTGGATGTCGCCCATGGCTCGTAGCTGCTGGGATAGATGCTGTGTACTGTAGAGTGCAATGTAACGTATTTATAGCCTAGTCCGCACATCGACGCACGCCGGCAATAAAAAGCCAACTTGCGCGAGGCTCGCAGAGGGATGGCGGACTACACGGATGAGCAATTGCTTGACTATGATGAGGAATTCAGCAATGAGCTGCTAGACGATGCGGCCGATGCTGGTCCGGATGCCACGGGAAACGATGAATCCATAAATGGAAGCAATGCCAATCAACAAAGTAGTGATGCTAATGCCAGCAGGCACCAGTTGCGAATTAGACCCAAGCCCTATTTCAACATACGCCCTGGCCCCGGGAAGCTGTACATGTACGTCTTGGCATCACATCTCCCCTGGCTGCTTTCACTCACCCCTGCCCTGCTGACTCCACCCACTACATGCATCGCCAATTAGAAATCCAAAGTTCGTTGGTACGCCACAGCTGCCTCCATACGACCAGCTGTTTGCTCAAATGAGACGGTATAGGGCCGCCCAAATTCAGGGACGAATGAATATGCAAAGACAACAACAACCCCACCAGCCGCTTCTGCAACACCGGCCTGTAAGACACCACATCTGCTTGAAATTCACGTCTGTGACATCTTACAAACTCAATACCAGGATACCGTGCAATTCGGACAGCAGTATCACCAACCAGTAATGTACACCCAACCACAAATTGCACAACAGCTCCATCAGCAGCTGCCATCATATATACCTGGTCCCGCCATGAATAGCTCGTTAAAGCATCCATTCAATACAATACAACAACAGCAACAAGACAACGCTTTGTATAGCGATAAGCCATCTCGTTATGATGTCAATGGTGCATATGTAAGTGCCACTGGCTAACCCATACATGCAATCAATTCTCTTACCTCCGCCATACATATAGCTTCCAATGCGACCAATTATGGCCCCCGCCCAACCAGTACCAATCATACAACAGCAACCAGTCATCCCATCACAACCAGTGCCACCAATAATCCCAATACCTACATCCGCACCGACAAGAGGATTGCGAGCTGGAACTCCGCCACCACCTACTCTGCGGGTAAATAACAGCCTTCCATCTCATCCACTGACACCACCACCACCAGCCATGCAGTCTCAGAGTAGACCAACACCAGTACCGCCACAATCGACAACATCCGCACCACTGCCACTACCACCGCCACCGCCTACATCAACACACCAGTCGTTAAATCCCATGAATGCTATTTGGATGGCACTCAAGGGTGACCCATGCGCTCTAGTAATCAACAAGGTAGCAAATGTTTCAGAAGACCAGGTACGAGCTCTAGCCACATCATGTGGAGAAGTCAAGGCATTCCGTATGAGACCAGAAGCTGGTGCTGCCGATGTTCTGTTTGAAAATGAAGAGAATGCCAAGGTGTTTAGGAGGAAGGTGAGCTTGCATTTGTTGTGACTATTACGTGTACAACGAGTTTCATATTATTCATCTCACATGTCTCGTTACAAGTTCAACAAGACCAATCTAGATAACCTAGTAAAGGAGGTGGTTGATGTCAAGTTTGCTTAGCAATTGCATTGAAGCTTAGAACAATGTAACTCACAAGGAAGTGATTCTGAGCATATTTGGTATATACAATTCTGTTCAAGGCACATGATACTTTGAAGCCCAGATGGACGCGAGAAGAAATCCACCTTGATCCATTAGAGTCAAAGCTACTGCATGCGTGTTTTTGGACAGACTCGTTGGTCTACTCCAGATCTGGAACGTGTGTCACTCAAGCGATGGGTTCACGTTCCCATCGTTCTAGTCCGTGAAAACAATTAACATTTGAAAACCATCTCTCGTCGAGATGGAGGAAACATTGTATATAAGGCCGGCTAGTAAAACAGGTTATATCCCTATAAGATCTGACGAATGCATACCGTCGGCATATTTCCAATCGATCACCCGCAAACGACAATGTTGCAAACTAACATGCGGCTGCTGTTGCCGAATAAAAACACATACGGCGTTGTGTTTGTTGATCATTTTCGCTTCCTTTACGCTGCTTGTGGCGGCATTGGCGCCTAACATTGATGATATGATGCTAACATATGGGCTGTTCATGAACAGGCTTTTGGGTCCTGATATGATTGTAAGTTGTCTTTACTGGCGCTTTGATGCAGAAATCGCTGCTAACAAATCTTATTCAGGTTCCACCATTCACAAATAACGTTACATTCGACTCCCGTGCCATTATTGTGCAACAAAAGAGGCGTCTTCTCATTGCGGGGTTGGTATATTTGAGTATTTGGAGATGCCGGAAGGAGCTGACGAAACGCTTTTGTCAGATCTATGCATTATCCCAGATCACCACCCGCTTTATGGCCGTATCTGTTGAGTAAGATGGGGGCGGCTGGAGTCAATGTGCTGGATACATATGTGTTTTGGGATTTGCACGAACCCAGTGAAGGAGTTTATGTTTTTGATCAGGGTATGTAGATGGCACATCCTTGGAAAAATTTGTGCTATCACCGCAATGTTAACGGTTGTTACCCGTCACGTTTGTAGGAGAAGCAAACCTCCTGGGATTTTTGCAGTATGCCCAAAACGCTGGGTTGATGGTCAATTTGCGAGTGGGCCCTTACACATGTAGGAGTTTCACTGTATTCACAGTATCAACACTGTGGTCTCTCCGCCGTAACTCACCTTTTTGCGTCGGTAGGTGCTGAGTATAATTTGGGTGGAATACCGGCATGGTTGGTCAGAAAGCCAGGAATACACTTCAGAACTTATAATGAGCCCTGGATGAGTGCCATGGAAAAATTTTCTCGAAAAGTGGTTGAAGTTGTTCGCCCGTATCTCGCGACGTATGCAGCTAATGAATGCTCTGAATTGAGACCATCTGAATAACGCCAACCTGTCAATACAGCAATGGAGGGCCTATAATACTAATGCAGTTAGAAAATGAATACGCAGCGTTTTTATGGAAATACTGGCCATATGGTCATCACTATATCAATTGGGTTGCTAGATTGGCTCAAAAGTAAGTCGTGCCTAGTTCATATGTCACATTTCTGTTCGCAATGCGAAGTGATACCGACAACCATAGGCTGGAGCCAAATATTCCCTGGATCATGTGTGAACAAGGCGACATACGTTCCGTAATCAATACATGCAATGGATTCTACTGTGATGATAGGATTGCCAAACATAGACGGACCTTTAGAGATCAACCTGATATGTTTACAGAATTGTGGATTTCCTGGTATCAGTTATGGGGAGAGCCACTTCCTACGCGACCTGTACAGGACGTGGCATATTCAGTGGCTCGCTTTATTGCTAGGGGCGGCACATATATTTCCTATTACATGTACGTTAGTATTCTTTGTTTCGGGGCCAGCTGTGTTTGTCTGACTGGTACTTTCATAGGTGGCACGGTGGGACGAATTTCGCCAGACATTCAGGAGGGCCGCTACTGGCGACATCGTATGATTACGATGCGCCATTGAATGAGTATGGATTTGCCAATGAACCAAAACATTCTCATTTGGCCATGTTGAATCATGTACTGGCTCAATATGAACGGGTCATTGCTGATACGGATATGCCAGTCCATGCCACCATTGGCGATGTTGTAGGTTCCTGATTACCTCATCACATTTTTTGAACGTAACAACTCTTTTTCTTAAATTCAGGAATTACATTCATATGGAAAATCCAGTTCGACACAGCTTGTTTTTGCCAGTAACACCAACGCTCAAGGAACCCAATCTATCGAATATTGGGGGTTGAAAATACCAATTCCACCTAAATCAGTTTCCATTGTAGTAATGGAGTCAACTCAGAACGCGACAGTTGTATTCAACACCGCCACTGTATCCGCCAGTATCAAACCCAATCCAGTTGGAAGCCTGCAGTTGCTGAGTCAAGGAAAATTACCTGACAGGAGTATTAGCATTTTACCCACGAATATATCGCACGTTAGCGAACCTATAGGAAGGGCCGTTATTGACTCCAAAGTTATATATTCGAAAGAACCGATAAACCAATTTGCAGTCACAAATGATACCACAGATTATATGTGGTATGTTTGTCAAGATGTTTCATTACCTGATTGTGCCGGAACAAGCGCATGTCAGATTAGTTTGACATTCACAGACGGAGGACCGACAGATTTGGGATATGCTTATTTGGACAATCAATTTCTGGGAATGATTTATAATAATGCGTCCAATAACGTCTCAATATCTGTACGAACTGACAACCTGAACGCAACAACATCACATACCCTATCAATATTGGGCGTCTCGGACGGTGTGTCGCATTACGCCGTACGTTTGGAGAGTGTCACGAAAGGTGTTACAGGAAGGGTCATAATTAATGGGAATGATGTTACCGGTTGTGGATGGAATATGAGGCCTGGACTTAGAGGAGAGGAAATGAGCGTAAGTCAAAAGGCAATAGACATCATGGAATATGGCGGGCGATACCTCCTTTTTGCCATTGTTAGTAAAGCGCTAACAGATTCAAACTTAATGATAGTATGCCACTAATGACACTGTTGCAATTTGGAATGCCCTGAGCACTATCATACCACCTCTGCCATTAACATGGTACAAACTCGGCTTTCTTGTGTCATCCTTATATCCAATGACCACACCAACATTATCAACCAATCTGACCGCTTACGTCCTGGATCTTTCATCCATGACACGCGGAGTAGTGTACGTAAACGGTCATAATGTAGGCAGGTACTGGTTGGAAACTGCCAAAAATGTAGCTGAAGATGGGACTTCATACAGCGATTGTGTACCATTAGGTCAACAGCCGCAGTGTAATTATACTCAAACGTATGTGAATAACATATGTAGAGTTGGTTGTGGAAGTGCCAGTCAAAGGTACTATCACGTGCCTGCGTCCTATGTTCATGAGGCAACTAGACTGAATAGCAGCAGCGTGAGTGTAGTTTTGTTGGAAGAGGTTGGAGGAGATGTGAGTCAAGTCGCAATGATTAGATTGCAGGGTGTGTAATTCCCTGTTGTGCGGAATTTAGTGCATTCGTAGCAGATTTATGTACCATTTTGGAGGACCTTTCGCTATTTTTTGCATTCGATACAGTTAATTCTAATTTGAAGCCATTAAGATTGCCGGGCTAGTGAGCAAATTTTTAAATAGAATCATGAAAAAATGTCGCGAAGCTCTCATTCTCACATAGCCAGTGTCAAGTTTATATTATGGCTATCGCTACACCCCATTCTAGAAAAATATACCAACTGGCTTGTATTCAGCAAGAGTTAGCGATACTGCAGGGTATTTTACCCAATGTGAGAAACCTGCTCTTGCGTTGTTAATACAACAGTTATCAATACATCACAGTATGCAAGAGTTTGAAGAATGTTTTGACACAAACCCCTAACTCCGCCCTTTATAACATGCAGGTAATATAAAATATTGGTATTAAATGAAACATGCATTCAGAGGAAAGCGTTTTGAGAAGCTGCAAACGCGACCAATGTCAGTTTCGTGACAGAGATAAAGGTCGAATTCTGCAAGGACACCCTGCAGTCAACACGCAAAAAACCATGCAGACATCCAACTGGTAATCAAGACTGAGACGCAGAATGATGCGTGCGAAGGAGTCGCGTCAGTGCCGCGGGGATATTCTTGCCGTAATCCTCGTCTTCATGAAACATTTAGATCTGTCGATAGAAATGCGCAGAATGCGCATGGACGAAAAAAAGGCTTATTTCAAATCCCACGAGTTGAATTTGCCGCGTATGTTTTCGTCGCGCTGGTTTGTACATCGCTTTCCGTCCATTGTACCTCTCAAGCATAAACGAGTCAAAGCTGTTTGCAAAAGTACGCAACACCGAATAAGAACCAGTACGCTGCAACCAAGTCATACTCGAAACAACATCAAGCCATCCAGTATGTCGGAAGTCATTGAGCAAGCCCATCCTGTCCCCAAAGGAGGTGCGTCCTTTCTTGACCCAGGTTGATCAGACATGCATAACAAAGCTACGCAACGATCCAGAATTGCCCATCCTGAAGCGACTGCAAGACTACCGAAAGAAATTAGCGAAAGCCAAAAAGAATCATGAGATCAAAACCATGGAGGATCTCAACGTCTACACTGACAGCGTCGCTCAAAGTATGTGTGAAATACAGCAATGAGTCATGCCACATTTGAAAGCAACATTCGTCAAAACGTAGCAATGGATGACCTGCGTATGGTGCGAGCAAAGGAAGATTCTGAAGATGTATTTCCTCGGAATCGAGTTGACAAAGTCGTTGATGGTACGATGTTGGATGGGTTCGCTCATATGCATTCATGCATGCTTATTAACCAGTTCCTGCATGCATGGCAGATATTTGGCTCATACTGTTCCATGTCTGGAGTTCCATTGCCAATGTCTCTGAATCGCTGTACGGTGTCTATTCCGAGCTCTGTGGAGTGCTTGACTCACTCGAGATGCTCAAGGTACGTTGCCCTTTCTTTGATGACCTCGCGGCTGTTTTCTCTTTGAAAATATCCGCTCTGTTGATAATATTGATGCTATTAAACTGTCTGTTGATCTGCTGACGATCGATCATACCACCTTTAGGGCCGTAGCATATATGACAATGACTTGATCAGGCCGCTACAAGAACGAGCCCAAGCTCTTGAAAACCAGTTTTCTGAAAACGGCAGATGGTTGGATCCGAACATTTCTCGTGAGCAGCAAAAGGTGTGCATCATGATTCGTATCTGCTTCATGCACTTTATTAATTTACAATTATGCTGTCAGGGTGACATGATTCCGAATGGACAAGCCGCCCTATCAACAATCGTCAACCGCATCTACCACTTGTAAGATTTAGCATCAGCTGATGTTCTTCATGTCTTCCCCACACATACATCCACGCCTAGGGCGCACGAGATGTTATCAGTGTACGAGCACATATCTCCGGACCTGCTACCAACAATGAAGCGATTAGAGTATCTTTCCGACAAAGTCTCGAAATTAGAGTCTTCCGAAGATCACCTTGAGCCCGCCAGCATCGCTTCCATCCAACGTGAATTGGACGCTGTTGAGGCATCAAAAGTCCGAGGTAACTTTTGGGGTCCGGAAGGTGCTAAACACGACGTTGATCCTCCGGCCGGGCAGGCTGTGATGCAAATGCTCGTTGAAAAGTATGTTTGTCGGTTCTTCCCTAGCTCCAGCTCCCTGAATAACCTTCTTAGATTGTATGATCGTCTCCGTATTCTCCTCCT
Source organism: Synchytrium endobioticum (assembly GCA_006535955.1). Lineage (NCBI taxonomy): Eukaryota > Fungi > Chytridiomycota > Chytridiomycetes > Synchytriales > Synchytriaceae > Synchytrium > Synchytrium endobioticum. The sequence continues at coordinate 33,887 of QEAN01000039.1, read as the reverse complement.
ATCCAAAGAGAAGATGGACGACTCCTTGTTCCCCATCTACGAGGCGCTGTTGAGCATCCGGTACGTATCGTGCTTCCATGCACCGTAAACCAGGTCCAGAGCCATGTCGCCATAGCCGTCAAGCGGGCATCCTGATGAAAGAGACAGACCGAAAAGATACATTCAGAATGACGGAGGTTGTCAACGTCGCTANCCACATGGAAGATTTACAAAAAAACCATTTCCATGATGGCGTCTGGAAGAGTTCAAGCACGCTGCCTGCTCAGCCTGTGGATGTGAAGACTCAAGCCTTGCTCAACTTGCTCGGTACGTTGAATAGCGTTGTCAGTGAGTATGCCAATCTTGCCAATCCATATAGCTGCACAAATATACCATTGTCTGTTCACGTTGGCTTTGCGCTTAGAGTGTATAGGTAGGTGGATATTCTGCGTTTGAAACTGTCTTTTCACGTGCTGAATCTTTTGTAGATGAATCCTTGATGGCATTGACTCAAGACCTTGGCGCAATCTGGGTATTGAACGGCAAACGAAAAATAACGGCAGAAATCGAAATTAACAACTGCTCGGACGTAGGTAAAGCTTCGAGATCTCTCGTCCTATCGTTCAGACGTCATATTCAGGCCGCAAAGTCAAAGTTCAGCACGAAGTATCTCAGATACACACCCGACTCCAATGGTTACAGTAGATGATGTTAAAAAGCTGGACATGGATTTGGGCAAGATCAATGCGTGTCGAGACGAGCGAGGCTGCTTTTGGCCTCACACGATGAGTGGTAAAAGTTTGGTCTCGATCGTAATCGATTCAAATTCATGACCTTGCAGAGCTTTCTAGGTGTTGAAATTCGCGAAGCATTGTTGGATGGTGAAGCCACTCCATCCGGACAGGTTCCATTGAAATATCTTCATCAGGAATGCAAGTTTCGGTAAATACCACGACCATCGGTGTAGCGTATCTTGCTGGGATCTAACTTCGCTGCATTTTAGATTGTATGCTTTGAGTTATCGCTTGCATTTGTAGTATATTGGCTTGGTTGACAGTTTTGTACAGTTTTTCTCCCATTGCTCATACTTCGGTGGCGTCGCTATGTCCTGTGTCATATTCAATTAGCGCGGATATAGATTTATGACTTATGATTCATAGTGCCAGATGTGACACCGTTGCACACACGCGAATGCAAGTTCCACAGTTTTTGTCGGGTGTCGATGTCGTCGCCAATGTCGTAGCGTGCTTGTATGCCTTCGTGACGTCCCTTTCATTCACTTGCACCCATTTTGACACTATGTGCGGGGACTTCGATGGTGGCGGAGTAGAAACTAGCCGTTCTCGCAGTTTGGCTAACATAAAGAACACTACCTCCATAGTGCATTCAAACTACCTGCATCCAATGCAATTCGCTCTTTCATATTGGCCGTTGTTTCTGTCGAACGCTGATTCAATCTTTCTTCCCTAGCTTTCATTTCAGCTATCGTATATGATGACGATGATGGGCAGCAGGGACCTTGATTGATATTGGATGGCTTCACAATATGATGATTATGGGACTATAAGTTAACAATTTAATACTAAACCCCCCTTGGGTGGGGGGGACAGTGACTATTGGCCGATAGTGTGTTGATGTGTTCGGTTCTTGTGTCGGGAAGGGTGTGAGGGACAAGATCCCCTTTTATGGGACAGGTCTGCCAAATAAACAATCAAACCATGTGTAGTGGCCGCATTTGTCGCGAGGCCCGCTAGACCACTGCGACACGGCTGGGTAGCATTCCATGTATCATGGATGACCATGAGAGCCTCCTCTCTTCTCTAGATATCATGGAATACTGCACCTGTCCAATGAGTCCACTTTCATCATTCGAGCGAGCCGTCAGAGTCAATCACAGTGAATCGCAGATAGTCCAGCGAGTCTATACGCCACGCTGTTGCAGGTTAGTTGATTTCACTTACATAGGCCACTGTTTCGCCGGGTTTCACACTCTGAAAAATGTGTAATTCCCTATTTATTCATGAATTCCTTCAGAGTTTTGCTGTAACAACACCTCAATGTGTTGTAGTTTTTAGACATATCGCCTCAATGCGATATGGAGCCACAGTCCCACCAGATACTCACATAGTATCTAACTACTTGCTCAAGTGTAGTTCCACCCTCAACTTGTTGTTGTCTACCCTTGATTGTTGTCAAGTCTGTGTGTCATGTATTGTACAACAGTGACCCTCACAGCTTGCACAACAATGCTCTCGCGGTAGGCGTATTACGTAACAATCTCGCGTAGATTCGTTACATTTGCGATCTATAACAATTATAGATATAGCCTACATCAAACGTACTTATACATTTAGAATCGTACACTATTCACTGGATGGTCTATGGCACACTGCAATTTACTATGATTCGCTGCGATTCACGTCCAATCATAAATTCACACAAGTATTTTCAGGGTTGTCAACTACTAACAATGTCGAAACATCAAACAACTTGATTCCTTCTACAAAAGCATACCTCTGGTCGAATATAGTCCTTGAGAAATAGGAAGAAAACGTAAGGGCGACTCATTTATACCTTTGCGGATGCCTTGTAGTTATGACAAGAAGATTGTGTTAATGTGAAATTCATTGGGAGGTTTCATCGTTTCAAAGGAGGAAATACTAGATAAGAGCTATAAGAAGAGAAATCAGCCAGGAATCATCAATTCATCATGTATAGTGTATTAGCACTCACGACCTCACCTACGTTGTAGATGTATTCTCAAGAATTTAAGACTTAAACGTCAAGAGTGTTCATATTCAAAACACAACGGGTCAGCCTGAAATCGTGTTTGTTATGGACAAAGCAGACATTTGTCAAACACTGGAAGGTTGTGTAAGCTTATGACGAGGATGTATTAGAATAAATAAATATGGATGCCTCATTCAGCGCAATCTACGATACCATCATCATATTCCCCTCTTACCTGGAAGGTTGTGTAAGCTTATGACGAGGAGTTGAAACATTTAAGGAGAATAAATGCAACTCCTCGCCTTTATATACCACACAACCTGTCAAACGTGTCCGATGGTTTTGGTGGTGTAGAACTATCGCCACCCAGCCCTTTTTGGACAAGGTCTTGTCCGATCGATGGCTTGGCAGTGTCATCGTGTGATGACACAACCGTCACGTTTGTGACAACATTAGCGACAGGAGCGATGAACACATTTGGAAGGATGTCTTCAAGAAGTTGCACAGTTTGAATGCGGCAGGTGGCATCATCACTATCGAAGATTGGAGTGAAGATGATTGGTACCGAGACGAATATGATGAGTTGTACACTATCACGGATAAGGACTAAAAGTTGAATCTATTGTATTACGTCGTGCTATGGAATCTTGACTAGGTTCAATTTCACTAATAAAAGATCCAACTTGAGATACATTTCCACTATTGATTTGAAGAACCGGGTGGGGCCCAGACCTGGTTCTCGAGATGGGTCCAGATAAGTACCAACCGGATTATGTACAATCTCATTGCAAATTTTATAATATGGTAGAGTAAAGATATCCCACATTTCGCTAGCATCTTTCACTGGTAACGAAATGTCTCGTTGGCCATATATCTTGGAGACTAGTTCGCCTACCCAAGACATTAAGTTGAGAATCACCTTTCGGCGTTCCTCAATTGGTACCCAAGTAGCTCCATCTTTAATATTGAATTCCTTCATCTCCTTATCATGATAAAACTCTATTTACTTTGAAGATATAAATAAGAACAACATCAAATCCCAGCGCCAAATCATTGTTATTTACTAGGTAATTCCCTATTCTTGAAGTCATTAATGATGTATTTAAGATCCGCAACCACTTTCTTGCAAGCTTCAGCATCATGATCTGGCTGCTCGTATAGATTTGATGGGTAGCTCTAACTTTGGGCTTGTCGGTACTACTACCAGCTCTTGCATCTGCTCTGGCGTGCTCAGTGGCGTCAATTCTTTGAAGAGCTGCTGCTACAGCCTGCTCCAGTTCAGCTACTTTGGCTTTCTCGACGTCCAATGCGGCTGAGTGTTTGGCGACGGTGACCATGATGACTCAACATAATGGTGCCTAATGGTGCCTCGTGTTCCTTATATCGTTCGAGACTCAGTTACAAACGCCTGCGAGTTGAACATGCGCTATGTCTTCGTTGCTATGCTGCTCGTCAAACTCGACAGCTATGAGGAACCTAGCAACCTACATCGCAGCAGCTCCTGCTGTAGCCAAGCAACGCATGCTTGCTCATGGACTGGAACACATAGCACCGTCCCTTCCACAGTTATGACCCTGTGATTATGACGTCTCTCGCTACCAATTCTAACAACACTCATAAGTAATGTTGACGTAACCACTCACTATGGGTGAACTTAGTACTTAAGATTGTACTAGTACATTCCAGAAGCGATTGGTAGCTGTGTAAACACGGTGTGGGTGTACCTTGGGGCTTTTTGTGTCTGCCGTAGTCACCTTGTCCAGCGCGAGGGGAGCAGGAATATGTCGCGGTCGCAATTTATTTATATAATTGGCAGGGATGAATCAGCATGACACGGCATTCTGCACTATTCGTCTCGTTCTACATTTCTCGTTACTTACAATTACATTCCATCAATCTATGTACGCCTTGCCATTCCAAGATCAAGTCTCGCGCATCCGTGCTCCATTTGCTCAAAGCATCAACTGCAAATATCAATAATTTGTGCAAATTCCTGTTTATCATAGTCATATTGTCAATTTGCCCACCGTATCTTCCAGATAAGACTATATATACACATATATCACATGAGTACTTCTCTTTCCGGTGGTTGTTTGAACGAAAGATGCGTGTACCATATCTAGCATATCTTGTCTGTGTCGCCTGAACAAGAAACGGATGGAGTAACTTATCGGCTACTTATAATTTACAGATTTTATAACACATATGTCTCAGTCTGCGCCTTAATCATATTGATGATGGTGGTATTATTCAGCGGAACATACTATAATATAACAGGGAAAGTCGTTAGTGGGATGAAATTGGAGGTAGCACCACAGCGTTTTTTGCTTACTTGATGGGTAATTAGTTTGATGACTTCCAGAGATACAGCACCTCCAAGAATGGCGGCCATAGTGTGAAGCTCGCTCCCTCCAGCACGAACGCTATATGTAGCACTGAAGTTGATGCTATGCTTCATACAATTCGTCGTATGCAGCATACTTACATTTCTTGTATATCGTCGTCTTTAATAGATTTACCAACCAGTCCCATCTTTGTCAAAACGGTCTGAGTTGCCTTTTTGAGTTTCGGAACGTCTGTTTCGTATTCAGCGACACCTATTATGAAAGCCTCAGTATGTGAGCTTTTGTGGCATACGAGAGCACATGCCTGGATAATAAGAATGGGTTTCATAGAATAAATCGACCGCACGGAAGATAATGTAGTATTTCAAGTTACTGTCTGCATCTTCCAGTAGTTGATCTATTTGAATATCCACGTGTTGGAGCATCTATTCCAGCAAGGGAACGCCCAACTTACCAAGCTTCTTCAAATCAGGAGAGGTATACTCGTCCCTCAAAGACCGATATCGTAAAACAGTCAAGTTATGAATATTTTTGCAGAATCGATCCACATACTCATCACTTATAGATGCTGCTGATCGACCGGCCAACGCCAGTAGCTTATCTACCCGTGATCTTATGATGGATGCATCATGTCGTGCTTTGTTCCTATATCTATCTTGATTGAAGCTGGTAATCATGTGCTGGATAATCAAGCAAGACGTGAAAACTTACACAAATTGTAAATCTACGAACTTTCTCGTGTCAGCCTTCATGTCGGGTACGTTCCCGGGTAGAGGGAGCATCCCTCCTCCTTCATTCTGTACAAAATCGTTGACTGCTCTGGAAACAAACCAGAAGTCGTTGGTCTGTCATCCTGTTGTGGTGAGCTTTGCTTGGCGACGTGTTCATGACGTCCCAAAATGCACGTACACTTGATAAAAGTTTCATATCTGAGGCCATTTTTAATACCTCTGCAGTGTTGGTCCGTATCTACAGTTACCTCCAATCAGTTAGTACACACAGTGCTCAACGATCAGATACTCACCGAAGTTTTGACCAGTGCTCTCCAAGCATTGGCAGCAGCTTCATCAAAATTTTCCAAATCGTTCACATCGGTACGCTTGTAATGCCTTTCGATGAATTCACGCATTTGTGCTCGTGTAGGTATAATATCATTATGCTGTCAATGAATTATTGGCGTTAAGGAGCAAGGTTTGGATCGCCGCATCCACCTGAAGCTAACTCACTTTGTTCTTGTAATCTTGTAAAGCACGTAATAGGATAGCAATCCACGGTATATGAGAATAAGACATGGAATCCATCGTATCAAATTCGAATGTGAGTGCAAAATCTCGTAGTTCTGGGAATGGCTGATCTAATCGTAAATCAAACACAGGATTTTCTGGATGGCTTTCCACGACTATTAATATATATATATATATATATACGTGAGTGTCGGCAAATATTTGCTCAAGGCAGAAGATGGCGGCTTCAATGACGCACCAACATGTTCTTTAACCGCTAGACGTATGCATGCCATAAATCCAACAAGACGAACGACCACCACTGGTATATTCGCAGCCCAGAGTGTATCTGCTAGTTTCGTGATGGCTTTCTCTGGCAGACCCACGGCAATTACCAGCGTGTATTGCGTGAAATATTCTGGTCGCGAGTCGATCAATTCGACAGGATCCTAGGCGAATTAGCGTCAGCATTTTCGGATACAATCACGCCGTGATACAGCAACTATGCTTACTCTATCATCGGCGCTCGCTTGTACATCTTCGTTCAATTCACGTAACAGGTCCACGGCACATTGAGCACGCGATTTGCCGATTGACCGTTCCTCGAGGAAGAAGTTATTCCCCACGTCAGATCCAGTGACGACTTTGCTATCCAGAATGGTAAATGATCCAATGCCTATTATGTACATAAGAATATGAATGAGGCCTATGAATGGAACATGAAGCTTGGATGTCTGACCAGGTAGAATGAGATTCTTCAGTATTTCGGTTCCAGTAGCAGTAGCATTTATCAAACATATTTTGGCTGACTCTAAAGCGGCCTGCCCGTGGGCCTTCCATATTCTATATTTCAATGATTGGGTATGAATAGTACAGGGTGATGACCTGTCACGCTTTGGCAGAGTTAAGCTCCACCAAGTGAGTAAAAATACCTCAATTGGCGATCATATTTCTGCTGTTTGGCAGTTGGCGCTTGCTGCTCATCGGCCATGATAGTCTCTTCCCCTCCGATCGACTCGGCTTGTCGTTGCTCGTTGATTGATTACCTCGCACAACGATCACCCCATAGCATTCAGGGAGAGCCAAAGGAGAATGAAGTTTAGCAAGCAACTTTCACTGAGATGTATATCCGAGTGGGCAGAGCACTACGTGGATTACCGGTACGCTCACCGTGATCTATTGAGCCTAATCCGAGCCCACTCTATTGTGAATAGGCGATTGAAGAGGATCATTGAAGGCGAATTAGTGGATGAGGTCACAAAAGGCACGTTCCAAAGTACCCTTCCATTGCTGCTCGTACCCGTCGTCAACAGGCCCATCGACATTCAACGATCAACATTTACACCTCCACTTCAAACAGACAAGAGTGAAGCGACTATTACACGAGTACAGGAACGATTCCGTGCGGAACTCGAAAAGGAATGTCAGAAAATCGACAAATGGTATATCTCCCGTCAAAGAGAAGCAGAGGAGACAGTGAGGTCCTTGAGCGACGCATGGGATGATGAGCCTGCTAAGGAAACATGGATGGAGGATATGGCAAAGTTGATCACGAACTTGGAGAATTTGCACGAGTTTGTGCAAACTAATATTGAAGGATTCAAGAAAATTCTCAAGGTGCGAACATAATACAGAAATGTTGTTATACTCGGTTGCTTTCTGCCAGGTCATCGCCGCATTCTGAACACATAGAAGTTTGATAAGCATCTGAGTCGGCACGATACACTAGAGTTTTGGCGGATAGTAGGAAATTATGCTTTCGCAAAATCCGAGATGGACGAGCTACTCTTGTCTCAAGCACAGCAGGCAAACCTCGTTCCTATTCATCATGGGTAGCGCAAGGCTTTCTGAACATCTATAGCTAACGACAGAGTACACTTAGCAATGGCGGAAACACATACCAAGTTTACCGTTGGAGCCACAGAAAGCATTAGTCACAATAGAATCAGTAAGAGAAAGAGGTAAGTGGCCAAAAGTCATTGTCTTCATATCAAGCATTGTAGGATATTCCAACTACTCTGCAACTGGATTTGGATGCACTACCTAGCGGCGAGATTTCATGTCTATGGATCAGTCTTGGTGAAGATGGATTAGGTTTACCACACAGAGTTCCTGTGATTGTGGCAAAGGGACCCAAAGCAGGGCCCGTTGTTGGGATGACTGCGGCATTGGTAACCGAATTGTGATCGTTTCCCGATCCAGACCGCATCGGTGTCAGCAAACTGACGCACCATTGTAAATAGCATGGAAACGAATTGAATGGAATACCAATTATACACCGTCTTTTTCGTGAAATCAATGTTCGCCATTTAGTTGGTATTGTTGTTGCCGTCGTTGTTGCAAAGTAAGTCTGAATTTTCGAAAATGAAAAGGTAGTAGGCAGGCAAATATTCCGAGCCCACGAATAGTACACCGGGATTCCTAAGAGGACAACGCCATTTCTCGGATGGTACAGACCTCAATCGAGTTATGCCTGGTAAACAGAATGGATCATCACCTCAAGTTTATGCGTTTCACCTCATGGGTGGGTCATGTTGGGGCAAAAGTGAACGGCTGATTGGACGCAAAAGACTGACAGATTACCAATCTGTGTGTCTAGAGAAGATTGTCTCAAAATTTGAATGGCTCATCGATCTACACACTGCTTCAAGAGGTCGTATCAATTCATTGTATGCTCGCGCGAACATGCTGAGTCCAAGAACTCGAAAGATGGCAAGTTTGCAAAATCCACAAATCATTGTCCATAACACATCACCTGATGGTAGTCTGAGAGGTGCTGCTATGGAGAAAGGTACCCAGGCCAATGTCAAACATAGCGTCTAATCTTTGGGCGACTCAATGACGTATTGTGCAATACTAGGTATCGCTGCCATCACCGTCGAGATTGGAGATCCGTCACGGTTTCAAAAACGTTTTGTCAAGAATGCTTTGTTGGGGGTTTCAAACATTTTGGCGCATTTACAGATGATTCAAATGGAGCCTGATTTACCTGAATATCATCCGGTCATTTGTTCCAAATCTTATTGGCTCTTTGCCGACAGAGGAGGAATACTGACCGTGTTGCCAGAAATTACAACGTAAGTTGTCCTTGAATCTACTGTCTTCTTTGTCTGCAATTTGGTAACAAATTGCCAAATGTAAGGTGGGTCAAGAAGGACGAACCAATCGCACACATCCACTCATTATTCGGTATCGTGTTTTTTCATGGAAACAAATTATACAATAAATTCATCAAGAAATTTAATTAGGTAGCATGGTTCACACATATTATGCGCCAGAGGATGGTATAGTGGTTGGTGAGTCAGGTCGTGCGCTTTTGCAGAAGTAATTATGGGAGCAAACTCTTTTCGTAACAGGCAAGAGCGTGGATCCAGTATGTGAGAGTGGAAGTCGAATCTTACATTTGGGAGTTGTGGAAGAGAACTTTGCTGCAGGTATACAATCTTTCCAGTGACAAATGGGCATATTATACGCAAACCAACTCAATTTGTTGTTGACGACGGGCATCTGTAATACCTGCTAATTGTATTCCAGCGATACGATCGATATGACTGAGTGTCAAACACGGCGACTACTTGGGGTCCCTCTTTGTAACAGCAACCATCAAATCATGTAAACTGCCATTGGGCGATTTGCTGCGACCCTGTTCACTCAAACGCGCCAGTCCTCCAGCACTCCCATACTCGTGAACAGCGTGAATGGTGGTTACCATGTTCAAAAACGGAACTGATATGGAGGCAGTGTCGGACCAGGCCGCAGTCATGGCCTGCATCTCCTTCATAAAGGGGGTACGGTGTTGCCTGCTATGCTATGAGATGCGGCACGGCTGCGGATGGCAGATATGTCGGCGTCGCGATCCGCCGGGTGCCCATGGGCCATGTGGCCATGTCGCCTTGCTTACAGTGTCCGTGTCCGCGTCGTTGTCACCGCCTCGCGAGCCACGGCCAGAGCAATAATGATCAACATAGGACTCATCGGCAGCGGGCTTGTAGGCAGCGCCCTGCTAGAGCAACTCTCGACGCACGGCTCACCCAGCATCAACGTCATTGCCATTCTCACGACATCCAAACTCCAGCTGCACACGCCCACGCCCGAGTCGCCCGGCCTCGACCTGTCTGCATGCACCGCCAGAGTCCCAGCCCCTCCCGACATCCACGTCTTCGAGGACCATGTCGCCAGACACGCCCCGTCTGTCATCGTGGACTGCACCGCATCGCCAGACATCGCATCCAAGTATGTCGCATGGCTCCACCGCGGCATCCATCTCGTCACGCCCAACAAGAAGGCCTTCTCCAGCAGCATCAAGACCTGGACGGACATCAGGCGCATCGTCGACGAGCGCACCGCCCTGTGTCTGCACGAGGCCACTGTCGGGTACGTCCCTTTGTCTAGCCTTTGACACGCTGCACACCAACACCAATCATTGCTGACGTGTTGTGACAACAGTGCGGGCCTGCCCATCCTGTCCACGCTGTACGACATGGTTGCCACCGGCGACGAGATTGTCAAGATAGAAGGCATCCTGTCTGGCACCCTGTCGTACATCTTCAACAGTTTCTCGACCCTTGCGCCGTCGGCAGCGAACATCCCGTTCTCGGCGATCCTATCCACCGCCAAGGCCCTGGGATACACCGAGCCTGACCCGCGTGACGACCTGAACGGCGTCGACATGGCGCGCAAGGTCGTCATACTAGGCCGTATCGCCGGACTGCCCTTGTCGCTCGACACCCTCGAAACCGAGAACATCGTGCCCGCCGCACTGAGAAGCCTATCCACCGCCGACGAGTTCATGGCGCAGCTGCCTGGCTCCGATGCGCACTTTAGCGCCATGAACGACGCTGCAAAGCGGAACGGCGAGGTGCTGCGATATGTCGGCATCGTTGATCCAAAGGGTCACAGTGCTGTCAAACTACAGAGGTATGCAACGCCATGCTGGTTGTGCCATGCGCACGTACTTGAACACCGCCGTCATAGGTATCCGGGCTCGCATCCGTTTGCAAGCATGAAGGGCAGTGATAACATCATAGCCATAACCACCAAGCGCTTTCCGAACCCGCTCATCATACAAGGTGCCGGTGCCGGCGCAGCCGTCACAGCGTTTGGTATCTTTTCAGATCTGCTCAAGGTGGCGAGCGCAGTCGGATCCAAGTGATGCATGTGCTGTGTATATGATGATTGTGGCGTGTACAATGTACAATCCGCAATATACATATATATATCGATACATCGATAGATAGTGTTAGAACGGCCACCCTCATGCCCGTGAAGCGCGCTGTGTCTTGCTGGTCTCGACCCCTTTATTATACAGTGTTAGCAATCAAACAGCGTCATGGAATTGATTTCACTCACATGGGCCACTTTTTCGCCGGGGTTCACACTCTGAACAGTGGGTTATTCCCTATCCATTCATGAATTCCTTCAGAGTTTAGCGATCTATAACCATTATAGGTATATTCTACATCAAACGTACTTATACATTTAGAATCGTACACTATTCACTGGATGGTCTAAGACATCAAGTTGAGAATCGCCTTTCGGCGTTCCTCAATTGGTACCCAAGTAGCTCCATCTTTAATATTGGATTCTTTCGTCTCCTGTCTTGACGACAAATACGTATAACACGTAATGGATGCCGCACCGATAGCAAATGAAAAGCTTCTTGTCACGTTTGTACTGTAGGACCCTAATGATTTCAAGTCTAAATTAGCCCCAAGACAGATATCCCAGTACGACCATCTGGTGGCGACGGCGTCGGGGTCGGTATAGGTCAAATGGTAAAAGTAGTCGGTTTCTTTGGCGTTCTCCTTCTATTTATTCATTTATTCTTCATTTATGCATTTTTCTGAATACTTTCACGCCAATTATATTTTGGTTTCATGCTGATAATGAACATCCGGATCAGTATCTAGCCCGGCTGAATCAGCCAAAGACATACAGAACAGCCTTTATAACTACCAGTTAAACAAAACCGTCCATCCAAGGCTTTCAGATACGGACTAGACTACTGGACTCGACCGACCCCGCCCTCAGCCCGCTTCTTCCACACATCGACTTCCCGCTGCAATGCAGCGAGCTTGTCGTCTTCTCTCATGCGATACTCTACCCAAGCACGAGCATGCGTAAGGTAAGCGGCCACAGTGCGATGCCGCGGATGTTCTCCCACCTTCAAAGTCAAGCCTGATCCACAGATACTGAGCCCCCATGAACGCCAGCGACGTCCATACCACGAACGATGCGAGCGGTCTTCCGTACCTGTCATGGACCGACAGCCCGCGTAGCCGCGCGGGCAGCGTCTCGCCGGACTGCGGATCTGATGCCGTGCGTCCACCACCCGCGTGCCGCCCTGCAGAGCCCCACCCGCGTGCCCATGGTGGCTGGACATGCACAGCCGTGCGCGGGATCCACTTCCCCATCATTCGCGATCTATCTCTATGCAGCGTCGTGTCAGTCTTTGTCCAAACCCACCCAAAGAAAACCATTCCACTCCCCCACGCCCACCACCATCGCAACCACCAAGCCAGCCAGCCAGCCAGGCAGACGCATGTCGCTCCATCCACCGAGCGCCAGCGCACCCGACTCCGTACCTGAGCATCCCACCAAACGCCCACGCCGTCGCGACGCCAGCTTGCGGAAGCGCCGCCGGGCCAGCAGCGCCGAGACCGACTCCGAGCTCCTCGTCTTTGGATACGAGGCCCGTCTGTTCCGCGACGACGCCGCCGCACTCGCCGTCGAGCAGCACCACCTGCTTCCCTGGAAGGGCCACGGAGCATGGACCATGGACAGGTAAACACTTTTTTGCACTGCACTGACACCCCCCCTCCCAGTGGCACCCTCCCGCACGGATGCGTGCCGCTGGCACCACGCAGCTGCGGGCACACCACACATACCGGTACACACGCCACCTGGCTTTGCGTAGGGAAGCGTCAACATCCCCCCGGTGCCAACTATCCGCCAACGCTAGATACGACGTGCGCCACCTCATTGACGACGAGGACGACCTCGCCCCCGCCTTTGTGCCGCTGTCGCCCGCCGCCCGTGACGAGGAGCACCGCGCGGATGCCGAGCGATGGAAGGACCTCCCTGATCCCCGCGGGAATGGTGAGCCGTGCACACCCTGCGTGGCTCCCTGTTTGACCTTTTGTTCCCCAACCCAACCCCCCATAGACCCCGTGCCGGACCCGCCAGACCCGGAAATCCCGCCTCCGCCTGGCTCCCCGCCCGTTGTCGTCCAGCCACCACCACCGCCGCCAGACCCCTCCACAGTCGTGTGCCTCCGGATCCCACCAAAGCCAAACATGATTGCGCCGCCCACGCAGCGCGAAGCTGACATTATTGAGAAAACTGCTCATGTCATACACGATTCCAGAAATCCGCAGCTGGAAATCGTCATACGGACGAGACAGACGGGACGACCAGAGTTTGGATTCATGGAGCCTGGCCATTTCTTGCATGACTATTATCTGCACGTGAAGAATGTGATGGCGGATGCGTCTAGTAGTGATGCCGAAAAAGGCGGCGGTGAGGACCAGGGCTGTGAAGACGCTCCCAAACCAGTGCAAAACGAGGATACCGAAGATGTGGATGCAGAGCCGCATAGTGAATCCATAGATTCGAATCAGCCGCAAAACGCCCATCCTCAGCATGCTTCTGATCCGCTCATGACAAACGACCCGGCTGTATTGGATGTGCTCGAAAAGACTGCTCATGCAGTGGCAAAGAACTTGGTATCCGGTGGTGATCTGGAAACAACTATAAAACAACGCAATATCGGTGATGCCCGATTTGCCTTTCTGAACCCTTGGTCTCTATTGTACACTGTGTATACAGCTCGGAGGAATCAGTTGCGTGATTATTATACATTGTTGCAGCAGCACCATCATGATCATCATCAGTAGCAACAATATACTAATGCCACCATGTCGCGCAATTCCCCTTCTGTACTTTTAGAGCTTTCTTTTCTTTTTTGCATCTTCTCGTGCTTGCTTCAAAATAAGCAAAATTAAGATACAGCAATTTTTCAATGTTCCTTATGTTTTACTTTCACATACTACTTAAACAACTAATAAACGAATTCGTAAGGTGCCAAATCGACCTGCAAAAACTCCTTTACCTCTTCTGTTCTCATGGGACAGCATTCTACTTTACCCCCCTTCTCGCCCTTGTCACAACTTGATAATCTCGTGATCTTGTACCCTCTGATTTCATGCAATCTATCCAGATGGCATTCATCACCGATTTCGCAGATACATGGTTCTGGTGACGTAGAGTTGGCAACCGTGCAAAAATAGCATCAATCCTCACCACATACCTTCACGACATTCAATGTTCCCAGATGATTCCTTCCCATATCTAACCTCTCTCACAAAGGACCTGATAATCATTGTCGTCTCGTCATGACTTCTACTCAACTTCACTAGAATACCACTCAAATCTTTGATCGGATGACCTGTCACTGACATGAACAAGGCATGCTCACCATCATGATCATGAGAGTCATGTTTGGCACTATGAATATGAGTAGGTGATTTGGAGGTAGGTGTATAAGGTCTTTCCTTTGTAGCTGAAGAGGACGAGACAGGTGACACATCAGAAGTCAAATAGTACTCATTGTCTTCGTGATCTGTTGGCGGCGTACCTGCATTCAAAGAGGGGATAGAGGATGAGGTGGATACAGTGCGTGATCTGGCGCTGCCTCTTATAGCTATACCATTTGATCTCTTTGATGGTGAAATCCCAGACCCTCCCCCGGCGTGGCCATTATGATCATTTGATTTGACGACGGCTTGACAGTACTCCAGCTTGCCAATCGCAGACTTTTTGGATACAAGAGTCGATCTGTTATCATCATCGTACTCGTCGTTGAAGATGTAGATGTGATTGTGTGTTGATAGGGACTTTTCAATTTCTCGTACAAATTCTCCTACAGACGAGAATGACTTGTTGAGTGGGATAAAGGTGCGATCTGTTGATACAGTTGTAGTTGATAATGACTGCTTTCTGCCTGTTGCTTTGGACGTCATCTGGGTTGATCTTGATGATGATGATGGATGCTTTGATTTCAGTAATGTCTGACTAGTGTAGGGGGGTATAATCGTCGTGAGCCTATCTAAAGGATGACTAGACCAGCTGGTACGCTTTCTATTCAATGATTGACCAAGTTGTTCAAGTTGAGAATGATTGAGTGTGTGTGGAACTGACGAATGTAGCTATTGCAGGAACCTGTGTTGCGCTGTATAGAGAATGTCGTGTTGCTTGATGACTTTGACTGCCTGACAAAGCTATGCTGTATGAGCGATCACTTCAAGCTTCTCATCAGAATCAGCCAAGGAGGGTTTGAGTAACACCTGCTTGGACGTCCGGAACGACGGATGGCCAACCGCGACTTTGTGCCTGAGTGATTGCTGGAATGGGCTGTGAAGGGAAACTGGGGTCTTGATGAGGTGAGCTTGTTCAGTGACGGGTTTATTTGGACAGCGACGAGTCGCGCTCGCGTCCAAAAATGCGAAAGTCTTACAGACACGCAATCGTATTCATCTTTTACGCGTTGCAGCGCTCGCGTGTTCAATGATTCCATGTCACTGCATAAACGAGAAATGAATGGGCTGCCTTGTTCGAGATACCTGTCATGCATGCAGGAACTGAACGAGACATGGGGATTCGTGGGCCCTTATTACGTCACGTCCTCTAGCGGTAACATCACATCAACATCAAATGGATGGCCCGTTGCCCAAATAGTCGAGATTGCCAGATATCTGCGTCAACGCGGGAAATTAACAATTCTGAATGCAATGCAATGTTTTTTTTTGGTTCTTCTATTATTATATTACAAAACTACGGAATCTACGGAAGTATCTATGGAACTATTGAGAGTGCCTCGCCCCATATACCGGGCCAGCTCCTCATCCAGGGATTCCCCTAATCAATGGGTTGAGTCAGATGTACGGACAACGCAATGACATACTAAGTGGCCAACTCACTTGATGGGCCTGGTCGGGTGGTTTTTTTACGGTTTTTTCTCCTTCTGCTCCTTCGAGCCGGAGGGAGGTGCACCGCCTATTTGGGTAGGCAATATGTGGTAGTTAGTCATTAGTCAAGAACTACTCATATAACCCTCCAACTCTCCGTCACCATCCATCAATCCATTCATCAAACATCCATCCATCCACCCATCCAACCATTCATTAAGCATCCATCCATCCAATCACTCAAACTTCCATCCAAACATCAAACATCAAGCATCCATCCAAACATTCAAGCATTCGAACTCACCCCCGGTCTTAAGGGCGGCCAGGCCCAGGTTCTGGATGACTGTCCAATAGCTTGCGGATGTCTTGGCTTGACTTGCCTTGGAGGATGAGTTGGCGAGAAAGTAGAAGTGATGGATCTTGTGAGAGCCCCACAGCCCCGCATACTTATGTCGGCACGCCACATCCGTATTGGTTCATATATTTTGTGACACATCTTTTGTACACACGGATACACGAGAGCTGAATACACATCCATCGCATCGCGAGCACATCTATCAGTTACCTCTGCGCCAATCATCCTAATAACTACTCCAACAGCCATTACACGAATGTCTCAAGTGTATTTACCTTGACAACTATTTCTCACAAGTTTACAAAGCAATGAGAGGGCGCGGTCAACCCGTAGAGCTACAACCCCGCACGTGGCCAAGCGCCACCGGATAGACGCGGAGGGTTTATCCCAACATAAACAAATGTTGATTGATGCATGATGATTAATTGATGATAATGACACATACCATTCAACACACTGTTCTCTACAAGCCTCTCGAGCCACAGCAAAGGCTCCTACATTCGCAACGAGCTAAAATGATCGGGCCCCGGAGCGTTGCGCGAGGATGACTTCTAATTCACATAACCACATGAAACATAAACTCAACAAAACCAGCGAGGTGAGTCGGAACTGAAGAACAAATGAGGTGCAATCTTACCTCGGCACCATAGACAGTGCAATTGTATATGGTTTTGAAGGGAATCATTGTATTGCTTGCGGTTCAGATGGTGTTTCTTCCATGCACTCTTCCACAATATTAGC
>QEAN01000039.1:0-12525 GCA_006535955.1 Synchytrium endobioticum | reverse complement strand
ATGCTTGGATGGATATTTGGATGATTGATGAATTGTGGATGGATGGAAGACAAGTGCTAAGACCCTAATCCCCAAACCATAGATAATTCATTTGTATATAAAATCCCTATAGGTAAAAAGTCCAAGAAAACTGTAAAACAAAGAAAAAACCAAAAATGTAAGTACTATTTCGGAGGTTTGCAAACAGCTGTACTAGAATTTCTAACCTGTATCTTTAAATCATAGATATACGCCCACGTCGCTCCATAGGGTTGGATATCAAAGCTCGTGTGTAACTTCCCTTGGTACGTTTGTTAAGAATTCTGCAGTTTTGGAGGTGGTGGAAGTGATAGATTTGATGAGAGTCTTTTGAATGGGACAATTTGCCGTCTTGAGGCGGTTTTAGTCAATCTGGTAACTAATGCTGACATTTCCTCACATTAGATTCCACCATCAACATCCATGGGTATTAAATACTTTTGGAAGTACTTGACGTCTCTCAATGTCGTCAAGGAAAAGTTGGGGACTCCAAGCTGCTGTTTGGAGCCACGGGCAACGCCGCTCCAAAAGGTGTGCCTGCACACTAAGAATACATTCTCTATTAGACCTGGACATTGTCGTCTCTGGGGATTCAGACGTCTTTTGCTACAGGAATGTCAAGACAATGGTCAGGCCAACACGCCATAGAGGGCAGTACGTTTTCGACGTACTGGACAAGAGTCTCGCACTGAGGAAGATGAAACTCAGTGCTGATGACCTTGTCGTCCTCGCTGTTGTATCGGGGAATGATTACGAAAGTAACATCCCCGGTAAGCCATCGTGATCAACGCCAAGATATTTCAAAAAATCAAGGAAAAGGGAGACTTTTCAAAGGAGGCGATGCTCAGGGAGTATCTCCTTTGTCAGTCAGACCGTAACTTTGATGTGGCAAAAGGCGCCTTTTTCAACTTTGACGAAGGACAAGCCCCTGATTCTCTGGATCTTTCCAAGGGGCTAGAAAAACGAGATAAGAGCGAGACTCTTATCTCGGAGGCCAGGGCCGCCTTGGTAGCTTATAGAGGGAGTAAAGGGTGAGTGTCTTTTTTGATTGTTGCCGTATGCTTATATATTACACGCTTTAACTGCTTCATAAACTGACATCATTAATCAGTAGGAACAAATACCTCTTAAAGGCGCACTGGACGCCGAATCCCTTTAGGCCTCTCCAGTCTGTAGATGAAGCCGGCCGCTACACCTACTCGACAATAAATAGGACCACCCCAATGAAATGCCCAGTACCACCGATATTAAAGATATCGCCTAAAGTTGTAGAGTGCGACGAAGACAAGTACCAGGAACCAAAGAAGGCACCCAAAGTATAGAAAATGGATAGACCTTGGTAGGCTCGATGATGAGAAGGCTTGTCTAGTTATCCAGGAATTCACCCCTTTATCATTCTCTTCCATATAAATATATTTTTGCGTTGTTAAGAGCAGGAATTACAACTATCATTACAACGAGGCAATCTATCTTGTTTCACTCGGATCAACACAAAGTAACGGCGGTGAAGCCCAGCTCGAAAGTCAAGGCTAAGCGTGCGCCCTCTGGTCGTAGTAGCAGAAGAAAGATCGTGGAGAAGGACGAATCTGATGAAGAAACGTCCAAACAGAATTTCTCCGATGCGACCAGATATAGATGGTATCTGTAGTAGCAACCAAGATGTACGAGGTGGTTGGTGTCGGCCCTAAAATTGGCAAGATAAATCGACAAAGCTAAACGTGGCGAGCTGGCTAGAGGGTTAGAGGGTATCGTCAACATGGTGGGCGAGTCCATGGGCCACAAGTTATCGGGTCACAAGAAGGTGATAGTAGCTATAGGTATGGGCGGCTTTAGCTCCACCAAGTCACGCCACGTCATGTTTATCAGGTATCTCATCTGCAAGCTCCGGCCTCTTGGATATACCAGTGTGGGGGTCAATGAGTATTACACGTCCAAGAAGTGCCCCTGTTGCGAGGAGTTTGTGGAGATGCCGACTGTGTGCCGCTTGTATTGTCATCGCTGCAACAAGTGGTATCGCAGAGATGTGGTGGCAGCCCACAGTATGGTCAATATTGTCAGGGGGTACCTGGTACATGATGAACGGCCAACCTACCTGAAGCCCCCTTCCAAGTACAAGAATGCCCCCCATGAAGCGAAAGGCGGATGAAGCTGGTGCATCCCCGGGTGGGCCGAGCAAGAGTCGAAAGACTCGCTATGCGGTGAAAAGCCGCGAAAAAGTGACCTACGGTAAGTGGAATCATTTCCATGATGCAAGTTCCATGATGTTGTATTTGGGGTGCTAACAGCACGATGGTCAAATAGGGGCCAACTGCCGACACACATGACGTGATGCACAGTTGGAGTGCAGGTTCACGTCAATGAAGCATCCAGTGTTGATATTAACTTGCAAGTGTCATGGACCCCGAGCTGGAAGTCCTATGCTTCAATTATGCGTCATGGTGTTTGGATTCCGATCATCGAGTTGCAGAACTTTGTATCTGCGGAATTGGAAATCGCAACATCAAAACGTTGACAGTACTCATATTCTCATATTCTCATGTTCCTCCACACATGGCATATGATACTTGAAAATGTGATCAAGGAAGCGTATCACGCAGTGGACAATTGGCAGGGCAACAGATTGCAGGCAAAGGTAGAAGAGGATCGGACCGGGCCATGTGAAGACCAGTAATTGCGGACTGATCGGAGCTTGTGTTCCGTCGCGTCGCAGACGTGTAACGTTCGTTCGTAACCCAGCACCCAAACAATTCTGACTTGATAAATTCCTGCCATTCCAAAAGTGTCCCAGCTAAACCGAATGAATCCTATAGTACTATAAAGCAATGCGAACGACGAGAAAAACTGCAATGACAGTAAAACGACACCGTAAAATCAATGTAATAAATGAAAATATGAAACTATAAAGATTGTAGCAACGCGTGCTCCAAAGTCGGTAGGTTAATGCTGGTCTGGCTGGTTTAGATTGTCATGTATGCAT
Organism: Synchytrium endobioticum; assembly: GCA_006535955.1. Classification (NCBI taxonomy): domain Eukaryota; kingdom Fungi; phylum Chytridiomycota; class Chytridiomycetes; order Synchytriales; family Synchytriaceae; genus Synchytrium; species Synchytrium endobioticum. The sequence goes on along the minus strand of QEAN01000039.1, from coordinate 9,530 downwards.
GAGCATTATGGCTAGACGGACCTGTATACTGTGAGTTGGATACAATGTTCGCTTCAGTGACCCATCAATCGACCATCTGTTTCAGGCGGAGAGTGCATTCCAGCTGGGATGAATGGCGGCGATAAAACACTTAAAGAGCCTGTTGATGCGGTGGCCCCATCAGTCCAAGAACTACGTGACGAAGACATCGGCATAGGCGACATGCTATGCACATATCCGTTGGCCGGCGTCATCATGATCAGACTAAGGCTGTTATTGCTGGTCAGGGCCTGCTGGTGGTGGTGTTGTAGTGACTGGGTATCAGAAGATCGTTTTCCTAATGGATTTTTCGAATATGACAATCGAATGCCACCCTTTGTAGAGTTGGATAACGGATTCCCATACAATTCTCGCAATGCTAAACTAGCACACGCAACATCTTCAAATTCAACAAAGCACTGAGGATATGGCGAAGCAGCCTATTCATGTTCGTCCGTGAGCTAACTTTACCTTCTCTTTCAGTACCATCATTGACGAATACATACCTTGGTGAGAGGGCCACTAGGACGCTGCCTGAAGCATAGACGTTTGTATCCGAGACATTTTGAAAACAGAACCCGCAACTCATCCTCGGATGTGTTCATGGGCAGATTACCCACATATCTACGTCACTGGGTTTAGCATGCTTGTGCGTACTCTCAAACCGAAGGACAAATAGACTCACAGGGTATTGCATGGTGGATAATCCGTCACACGAGTGTCCGAATTACGAGATGCACTCTCCGACATTGAAACAGATCGAGGTAATGAAGCAGTACCATATGGAGCATATCCATTGGTGTTACCCGTAGCGTTAGAAGAAGGAGGCGATGATACTACACTTCCAGTACCATTATGACTGGCTCCAGAATTGATGAGGTTAGAAGCGCCAGATCCGTTACCATTGACGGATACAGCGGCCATGCGTTCGGCCAGCAGCGTGTCTGGTTGGTACAGTGCTGAATTAAATCCACGCTGGCTGCTGTTGGCAGTGCTATTGTGGCTGGTACCGTTAGCTACATAACTATTAGCAAAGGCTTCGGCAGTACTGTAACGCCTTTCAGTAGCGAGAGGAACACTGGCAAGACTATTTGGAGTGGTACTACTTGTTGGAGACGTCTGCGATGATGGCACATTACTAGTGGCAGTACTACGAGCCAACAAATTATTCATCACGATGGAATCAATTTCACTGTAGCGCCGCTCATAAGGAGACCTCTCCATGAATGATGCGGGTGTACGCATTCCATTCGTACTGGCCCCGCCCATGGAAGTAGTTCGAGATGACACGACAGATTCCAACCCAGTGACCGAATCATTAGTAGATGAAGTGGCAGTATCCATGCCGTAATATGGATCCACTACATTACCACCATCCTTGCTATTGTATGCTTCGGGGGTAGACGCAGACCTTGTCAATCGAGTAGTTTCGCCTGGGTAAAAATCCAAATAATCTACTTGAGATAAGATATCTCGTGGAATTGGCGGGGAGTACAAGTCTGAATCCCCATAGAAATCTTTGGGTGTCTGTATGTTGGCTATGGTAGATCGTCGACCGACATTGCTATAATGGGGCCCACTCATCATCACCAAGTTATCACTGGACAAGCCCCTCTTAGTATGCAAGTTCTAGCGTAGTTGTTGGTCTGGTTATTGTACTTGATTTCAGCGGGCTCTGTATAGTATGGTACCTTTTTAGCCATTTCAGCCTTGAGAATGGAATTTTTTTCAGCATCGACTTTACGTCCATTCAGAACACGCAGCGCATCTAGCGCCTCCAAACGTGTCGCAAACTTGGCAAATCCAATCTATTTGCAGTCTGATATTGGTACCATCTCAATGTATCCGACACCATCTCCAAAACACTCACGGTGACAACAGTGGGGCCATTCCCGGCATTCTTTCTTCCAACGGCACCAACCTGGCTATTGAAGTCTGAATCGCCGCTTGTAGTGTTAGTGGGCGAGACGACAGGCGTTGTTTCTGATGGTGGTGGTATCTTTAAGGTAGCAGCTTCAAAACCAGGACAAAAGGTAAAAATGTTTTGAAACTCCCGTTCCTGCATATCATCGGGGAAGCCGACCACGAAGATGGTGGTTATCTCCTCCTGTGGTGACTGCATGAGGAAACCAGCACCCGTGACGGAGATGGGCTGTGGTGGATGAAGCTGGACATGGCTCAGATCGGTTGGTAGCGACGACGATAGCATCTGAGGAGGTAACTGTATCAAAGGCGGTTGCGGAGAATAGGATCCATAATACGAAGACTGTATTGGGCCAGACTGCGTTTGTAATGGACCTCGTCCCATATTACTAGTGAGACTAGTAGCATAAGGAGCCATCGTGCCGGATGCAGGAGCGGGCAATTGAGAGACAGCGACTACATAGAGATTACTGGGATCAAAGGGCTCCTCGTAAGTCGAAGAGATGGGGAGGGATATGGGAGAGGCTGATGCGATGCTGTTGGTGGTTATCTCTGGACTGGCAGATGCCATATCGACGGGGCCTGATGATGAAGTATAATGGTGATGTAGGCCCTATGGTGAATGTAAGAATTAGGGCAGTTCCGGCTAGTTCACTTGGCATGGTGGCCCTTGTATCTCTAGTTGAGTGTCTAGACCATGCCTGGGCTGTACTGGGCATAGAGCCAGGCAGAACGGAACACTTACTTTTCAAGTACACAGCAAATCATGCAACGGCCAATGGTGCGTATATAATAGGATATGCGTTTGGCGAGGTTGTCTCGGATTGGGGCTGATATGCAGCTTGAGATGGGTACGGTTTGAGACCTTTGGATGAGTGGGCCATGCCCATGGCCATGCATACAGGCACACAGGCATACAGGCATACAGCCGCACGCTCGCCCTCTCGGTCCGCAACAATGCTGGTGCGTTTGGAACAACTAAGATGTCGCGCGCATCGCTATGGAGTGGCGTCCGACCAGTCTCGTCCCACGATGATCCATAGGACATGTCATGGCCAGCGCGAACCAGGTGCCCCGCTGAACATGTGCGGTGGTGCTGTGGTGTGCAGCAACGAAAGCCGTGCGCCCATTGGCATATGCCGACCAGCGCCTTCTGCCTGCACTGCGACATTGACATATCGCCACCAGCGAGGCACACTACGGGGAACGTACTTGCAGAGACAAGGCGCAGGACTCTTAGTGCTCGTTGGTGCGCAATGCGTATCGTCCAAACATCTTCATTGATCCGTCGCCCGGCCAGCGACCGGCGACCGGCGTCCTCCTGTCAAAAGTCCCGCGAGGCGCGCTCCTGCCTTGCGTCACTCCGCCATGTGTGACCGGCGCGGCCCAGCAACTAGCGTCTTCCCTAACATGAATACCAACATGGACGAGCCCTTCGCGGTAGAGGAAGAGCTGCTCATGCCAGGCGTGTACTTGGTCCGCCCTGCCACTTCTCGCCACCAGCCAAACACCGCGACCACCACCAATACTCCCAGGAATGAAAATTGCATCAAAGGAATTGAAGGCTCCTATGAGTTGTTGGCGATAGAGGCCGCCAGATTGCGTAAATCTGTCAAGACTCTGATATCCTCCAATCAGGAGATGAGGGATTTTGATGCCACTGATCCTGATTTGCAAAACGTACGTGTCATAAAGATACGGGACCGACACTGCTAACAATCATTGTTTCTGCTTGCCGTATGTATCTGATGCTAGTCGTCCGGCCAACCCTTGCCATTTACTTATTAGGCGATTGCCGAAAATGTCATTGTTATAGATAGACAATTCCAAGCCATACAAGTAATAGAAGCTAGAATGAAAGAGCTTGCTGGTCCATCTCAATGTGGCCGCCAAGTATGTCCCCAACCATCGGCTTCTTCGCAGTCTGCTGCCGCTACAACCAGCACTACAGACGACGAGGGAGGCCTGTATCTGTAGTATCGATGTGCAATTGTTTACAAATCTGCAAGCATACATAAGCTATACATGTTGACTTTCAGCACTATCAAGCTAATCCAATTCGGCTATCCTATTGCTAACGCCCCCAGACGGTGACTGAGATGCCGTACCTGCTGTCGTTGTCGGGGTCGGGGCAGCAAAAAGAGTCTTCATCAAATCTTCCATGAGGTTTGGTTGCTTTTTAGGCCCAAGACCAAAATATACGTCTGCGACTCTGTCCAATAGCTACCTTGTACACTCAAATAAGTATATAAATGGACGAGGACGACAAAACGACCAACACACCCGACTGAGATAAGGATCAACTTCCCAAACCGGTCGATACTGGCTTCTCAGAGAGTTAAACTGATCCCCAGCACTCCGTTGCACGAGAAGCAACACGAATTGTGCAAAATTCGTCATGGGCGACTTGTATATCGTTACCTCAACATCAGACCCACTTGGCGTTTTTAGTGGCAGTGTCTCTGCAATATCAGAGGAGTTATTGGAATTCCATGCTTTGACAAAGGCCTCCAAGGCTATGCTTGCATGCCCGACTTTCTTCAAAGCAAGATACCTATGTCGCTGATGTAAGCAGAAAAGAGAGGTCGTGTAAACGGCTACCAAATAGGGTGAACGCACTCTAGAACGGCTCGCAAAATAAAGTACCCTCGTTCACTATATGTTCCTTCTTCGCTCCATTCCCACATCATCATGCCCATTATACGGGCGGAATCAAAAGTTCCGTATGCAAAGTGTGCTTCGGCATCGTAGTATTCCATCGCTATTTTACCGTGGAAGTGAGACGCCGCTTTTAGGCAGTCTGACGAGAACAAACACGCAGACCTGCATAGTACTTCGCTGCAAAGACATGTCTTAGTTGCTGATCTCCAGTTGGTGTCGAGCCCATTTTGGCAGACCAGCTAAGGTTTATACCCAAAGGATGTTAAGGCCAGTACAAGTCCAACGCATTGACAGCTTACGCTAGACTCTCTCTGACAAATTCCTTGAATAACGAATCGTGAACTGGGAAATCTTGAGTCAAGTCCAATATCTTGCCTACACAAGGTATCGTGAACGGATGTTTGGACGTCGCCCCAATGTCACCAAGGACACCTACTTCTCGTGAACTCGTTGACTTCCATGCCCTCGCTTTGAAATAGCTCAATCAGTCTCGAAGCCAAATCTGCAGCCGATCCGACTTGTGCTTTGACTAGAAGATTCTTGGCTCCTGAATGCAGTAATGCGATGGCAACTTCTGGTGCATTTTGCTTCAGGTACCTATGAATGCATTATCAGGGAGCATTATCAGACCATGATCGGCATCCGGGCACTCATGATACACTATCACTATGTGACAAGTGCCGGGACGCTTGACAAAATCGTGTCGACCCTCACCAACAGGCCTTACCGCTGCGTGACAGACAAGTACATTTGATGAGCTTCATAGTAGTTGCCATCCTCAACGGACTTCTGGAGCTTGGCTAGCACCTTCTCTGTACCCCCTCGAGACATTTTCTCCATGACTTTGGGCGCTACGCCAACGCTGCGAGTAAATATGTAATTAACGGCGTCAGATCATTCATGGCACAATCGAGGACGTGTCGCGAGTTCAACGTGAGTTTTGACAGAACTATGCGGCTTGAGCGTCGCTTTTACAGCATCAATTTGACTGATTCGAGCGTGGTTTATAAAAATTGCCGTTTATACGTATACTACGTGACTGTATGCAGATTGTACTACTTGGAAAGGAGTGATCTGAAATAGTCTTGATTCTTATTACCATGAACCACAGCAGCATCAGCTGTGGGCGCCTTAGTGTCATCTGCGGTCGATTCCTTCCTTGGCTCCACAGCAAGATGAACACCACGACCCCCTCTCGGCTTGTTACTAGTATGATGTAACATACTTTGTGAGTTTGTATGGCTTTTCGCAAGCAATCACAGGATGCTAGTTGTTAGGTATACGTACCGGGTTCCGTCATTCCCGTCGTGGTTGCCAGATCTATGAAAATAAATGAATAATCGGATTCAATAGCTCATATGACTCAAGTGACAGCTCCACTAACTCACCTGGGCGCAGACTGACCACGACCACCTCCTCCACGGGAACCACCACGAAATCCTCGATTGGCTGAAATAGAATCATTCCTTGAATCGTCTTGATTATTACCTGTGCCATTGGGATAACGCGTTTCCTGCTTATTCTGAATATTGTCTTGATGACGCTTAAAATTTGGATCAGCTAGCGATACAGTGATGACACGTCTATCCGCCATTGTCGAATTGACTTTCAAAGCTTCTTTTGCGTGCTCAGATGTCCCAAATGCAGCAAAAGCGATACCACGTGGCTGATTGGTCTTATGATCCATTACTATCCGTACGTTCTGCAGTCCTTCGTACTATGACAGCTTCTTGAGTATACCATAGAAAGCGACGTCGCCGACACAATTGAACTACGTACGTCTTTGAAGAGCCCTTTCACCTGATCCTCATTCCAACTTTTAGGTAGATTACTTATGAACAATTCCAATTGCTCTTCTCTCCTACAATCATCAACTCGACTTGTGAGAAACAACGCTCGACAATCGTTGTCGATGAGAATCTCACTTTTGGTCCTTGGCACGCGGATTAGATATGGCAACACGCATTAGAGGTAGACCTTCTCTCACAATCGTATTATCCAGCACCAACGACTTTGTAGCAGATTCCTGAAACGGACAGAGAAAGTCCATCAACGTCAAGGCATCAGCTAGTCCAAATTGAACGATACGTACAGGTTCTGTGAACTCGACGTATGCAAATGCAACAGTCTTTTTGTCTCGCAATCTGACTTCTCGAATGCCTCCAAACTAGTTTCAGTATGAATTCGGGTAATTACACGGAAAATCACGTCGATGCCACATGCTCACGTGTTGAAACTTCTCCCGCAGCCACTGCTTTGTCACTCCCACAGGTAAATGGCTAACATATACTGTACTGGGATTCCGATCATTTGAAAATTCCCAAGTTCGGTTTTCTGGTCGGCATGGCTTCAGTACAATTGGAGCTTCACTGACTAGTATGCCATTCAGCTTGAACGCAGATCGGGCCGAATCCTGCCAGGACAATGTAGTTACGCGTTTTTAACATAGGCCACATACAAGAAGCGCTTACCACATCCCTGAACTCTACAAATACACCTTCATCATCCGTTCTGACATCCGTTATGAATCCACACTAGAGTGTCACACCAATTCAGAGCCAGGGATATACGAACATATTACCTACAAAACCAGGCCGTACTCACGTCCTCGAAGGTATCTCGTATCACAGCTTCTTCATAATGACCAACCACGTAAATTGTAAAATCACCAAAAGAACTAGCCATGGTCGTTGAGGACGCCACGACAGAACGACAGCTTGTTTGTAGAATGACTTACTTGTCTATTATCTTGTAGTCCTCATCAGGTATGCGTCTTTCATTTATTGTAGCTTCGGTCACATCCATATTCACAGCTTTTCGCTCGGCTTGACCTATTGGTGCGTCATTCTTGCCCGACTTTGCACGTTTAGCACTTGGTTTGCTATCGAGTTGCTGTTGAGTATCACCCCTATCTTTCCGCTTGGAACTTTGGTCTCCGAATTCCGTTTTTGGTTGTTGTCTGGCTTGAAGTGCAGGAGATGGGCGTAATTGTTGCATTTGTAATGGTGGCTGCGCAGTCTGTTGAACAAATGCTTGCTGATCTGCATCGTAAGCATTCGTAACTGCCTTGGTCTGTCTCTTGCGTGCCATCGCAAGAGACTGTTTTATTCGAAAATATGCTTCATAATATGATGAGACAGTGCCAAACTCTCGCTCATATTGAAGCCATGCTTGAATAATCCTATCTGGCCAATCTAATTGTTTGGCTATGGCATTCTTGAAGACCTCACGAACTGCGGTGGGTGTACCATGTTCTCTAGAACCAATCAGAGAAAGCCCTCAGTCTCCTAGTTTTTACTTCCGGCAATTGAACTATCTGATCACCTACCGTTCAAAGTGAGCGAACTCATTCCATATTTCTGAACACGAAGCATGCTTTTTAGTATACTCTTCATATAATTTGCGAGCACGCAAAGGCTCTTTCAGTATGTACAACTATGGTTCATAAAACATCCGTCAGCCTCCAGGTATCTCGTATGTGAGATCAAATATGGTCGCTTACTTCAGCTTGTATCCGACCTTTCTCAAGGCGGAGATACGGATCACCGGGCGGGAATTCTAATTACAAAATCACATAAGCAAAAGGAATGACAGGAATAGCCGTTGATCTGAGAGAGCACTCACTCTCTTTCAAATGCTTGATAGCTTCATTGAAAGTACGGCGCATACTTGCTACAGCATTCTCCGATCCTGGTATATCTGAATTGAGCATCGACGTCAGTCAGCTTAAGGAAAAGGGGGACACAAGAACGACTCCAAGCCTAGGACGCACCATCGTCCGTGATTTGCCTTGCCTCATATCGACAAAATGCATCACAAACTTTATACGTCTCTTCTAGCGAAGAAGCGGCAGCAACCATGACAAGTCCACGTTCCACAGCGCCCTTGACTTCTTCCTTTGGCTTCTGTAATTCTTCAAGTATTCGAACATAATGAGCCCACAAGTCACCACACCAACTACAATTTCTGACTGCTCGTTCTGCGACGGACAAAGTTATAATCGCGATTTTAGAATGCACGAACTGGAGCGAAATGATCAGTCAGTTATTTGAGTGAAGGATTGGCATTGATGCAGCACCTATCCTACCAAGAACGTCAGGTATTCATCCCACAAACTAGCATCTAGACAATGTTTCACGAGAGCACGCTCATATAAAGTTCGTACTCGAGTCTTGTCTTTTGTGCTCATTTCCTGTTCTAAATATAATCGATATGTATCCACGGATTCATTTGTTTGATTCTATGTATGACAGTGAATAATTCTTCAGGGAATCACAATCCATAAAACACTCACCAGCTTCATCTCAAATTGGTCTAGTTTCTGTAATATTTTCTGTGTGGCTGAATACAATGCACTTGCAGATTGCAGTCGTGCTTCATATCTTGCATTATCATATTTCGTTTCAAAGCTTGAGTAATCGTTGAACGTATCCTGTATCGCTACAGGCAAAAAGTCGTTAGGAAGATGGCCTATGACTCTTGTCGAGAACCGTAGACTGACCTGAGTGAGGAACTTTCAGCCTTTCCCTGTACATATTCCTGACATGTCCTTCCTGATCCCTGCTCTGCGAAGTCTCCAACACATGTACCTCAAAATCTCGCATAGCGTTCCACACAATGTGCGATTTTGATACATGATCACTTGTATGTGTGAGTGCCTGTGCACAAACACGCCGGACTTGTTCTAATGTTAACCATAATGCGTCTGGATCTTCTGCTGAGACCGCTAGACCATTCTTGTACTCCTCGACAACAAAATCAATGTATTCTCGCCATAGTTCAATTGCTAGAGTTGATTATTATGAGTTCAAGTCGTGATACTGAGCAACGAGCTGGTTAATATTACAGAGGTAGTCATTCACAGCACGTAAATATAAGTTGATGACGGCCCGTTTCTCCTCGATTGTGGATGCTAGGAGTCGTTCATC
>QEAN01000038.1:47312-80673 GCA_006535955.1 Synchytrium endobioticum | reverse complement strand
AATTACCACTATCATTATAGCAGGACAATATATCTCATTTCACTCGGATCAACACTTTATACCACCCCTGCACCGCGAGGATTGTTTTTCCAACACGGTTGACATTAACAGAAAATGTCTACTCCACAATACGCCATGTGGTATGGTTCAAAACGTGCTGGATACATGAAAGTCCGACGTTGTAGCCTCTGTAGCCCAGGCTGGCACAGCCATCTGAATGGCTTGCAGAAGGTCGATCTTTTCTGGGTGCTCCATCCTGTCTTCCAGACGCTGAAGATGGTGCCGGTTCAGGCGGCGGCGATAATATGCCTTGAAATTGCGGATTACGCCTTGGTCGCACGGCTGTATCTTCGAAGTCGTGTTCGGAGGAAGATAAAGAACCGTCGTGTTTTGAAGGGAAATCCGGTCCGGAAGCTCATCAATGGGGACATGAGCGGTGCTATTGTCGAGAATGAGCAGCACCTTCCGGTTGGCCATGCGGAGGTCGAAGTATTGCAGCCATTCCAAGAAGATGTTTTGCGTCATCCAAGCTTTGGAGTTAGGGCGATACTCGCATCCAAGGTTTGCCCGGTTGACGTTCTTAAGGCACCTGAGATTGGCGTACTTGCCAATGATCCAGAGGGGAATCTTGTAGCTACCATCGCCGTTGCAGCAGACAGCGACCGTGATCCGTTCCTTGTTTTGTTTACCGCGTGGCTCGTCAATTATCTACTGTATATGTAAGCTCTTCTGCGTGGTTCTGGTAGTAAAGCTGTCACACCGCTCATGGCGGACCGCCTAAATTAATACCTCCCTAAATTAATAAACTAGTGGCGGTCCCGAGATTATTATTTTAGACAGGTTTTACTGTATTTATTTAGTAGTAGATAAAAACCGTTGTTACGTACACATGCTTCATATCTGCCACTATCTACAGCTAAATTATTACATACTCTTAGTATAGCATCTGTATCTAGTATCATTGGTATACAACACCCTATGAATTTATATATTTGTGTAGTGTTCAATACATATGAGGGTCCGATGCCTTTATGAAAGGCTAGTGAAGCCAAATGTGATTTAACCAAACAGAGGTCCTCTAATACGCCTCGCAAGTTGCAAATCCTTCTGCATGAGAGTGACTCGTTTAGCGTGAATGGCACACAAGTTCCTATACGGTTTGAGCGACGGGTGATGAGTGATAGGTCGACATCATTACCAGATTTCTCCGTCCCATACGCACGCATCTTCAAACAAATGGACCAAATAAGCTTCGGCAGCTTCCTGCAAAGCCAGCATTGCATGCGACTGGAACCTCAACCCAGTCATTGTTGTCCCCGTCACAAACTCTTGGGCCACCTCTCGCACCTGTTCGCAAATCAAACACATGCATCAGCCCAGATCTACGCTTCATCAGGCAGACACGGATAGATAACATACGAGTCTAGCGAATGGCAACTTTCTCAACAAGAGATCAGTTGACTTTTGATACTTTCTGATTTCACGTAATGCCACTGTTCCCGGTCGATATCGTTTAGCCTTCTTGATTGGTGCGGGGCCCTGTATCTGCTGCCTCGGAGGTCCTCGCGCACGCTCTTCCATGGCATTGATGCATTCCATTAGTCGAATGTACGGGATCTAGCAGCATCACCACCGTCATCGACAGCACTTGCCTGGACTCTGAGCCTCTCCTCGTCTGCTTGGACTATCGCGAGGGTATGCACCGGCTTTTGTTGTTGCTGGTCGTCGTGTATTAATCCTGGCCATAGCAGCTATACCGACCTGCGCATCAAGAACGGGGATACTGGATTTTTGTTGTTTTGACGTGCGGAGGCTGGTTGAACAAGGCCAAAGCTTGGGAAACGTGATTTGCTGCAAGCACAGAGAGCCATGTCGGTACGTGTAGTCGTGGTGGAGAATCAAGGCGTCTTGCTTCGGTAACGTTTCGATGATTGGACGCTGAGGAAGGTGAAAACATTAAATCTCGTGCATTAGGGTGCCGGCATTCGTGAATTCCTTGATGCGAGGAAGAAGTCGGGCTATTCCTGGTACGCACATATCGCTGGCTGGCCACTGGCGCCATGTCTAAATCGGCGCATTCGACCAATCCAGGGAAGAGTTCAAACAACTCAAGGCAAAGAAGGAGGGTGGCGGCAGTACGGAACTAGAGATGATAAAAGTACGCTCGTGTGATCTCAGACGCAAGCGGACGCATGTTCTAAGTGCCCGTCATAGTACCGACAACAACTAGATCAAGAAAGAGACGCAAAGCTGGCGGCGGGTCGCAAACGAAAGCACGAGGATCCGAGCAAGAAGAAGAAGCACAAGAAACATCATAAAAAACATAGTAGCGGTGACAGCAAGGATAAGAAGAGGAAGAAACGTCACCACAGACGACACCATGACGGCGACCACGGCCAGGAAGAAAGTGATGGTGGGTCGTCTTGCACCTCGGAAGCGACGTCAGATGAAGCAGAGATCAGCAGGCACTGTAGACTCTCAACTACTACTGCTCGTAGATCCAGCAAGGATGAAACGCATCGGCACGGAGATGGTGAGAGAGAAGAGGGTGAAATTGTTGAAGACGTTGATGACGACGACAAGTCCAAACATCATCACCGGGACAAGAACCCGCACTCTCGCAATGATGATGGAAGCGGCTGGAAGCACAGCCCGCGAGGGGAGCGGCACAAGCAGGACGACGAAAGAGGAGAAACACAAGCGTAAGACACCGCGTGGTGATCATGAGTAGTCATAGCCTTCAAGCTGTACGTAAAACTTACTTTCAGCATTCCGTACATGCGGCCTGTTGTGCGTGATGATGTCCGCGGTCACCGTCGTACCGCACGCCGAAACGCGACGTTATATTCTTGACGAGTTCGTTCAACACACGTCTGAATCCCGTTTTCAGCTATCGCATGCATCGCCCCACTGTCAAACCTGTCAAGAAACCACGTGTTGACGCATGCCCTCATCTCTCCGTCCTTTGCGAACACCATGGAGAAGCCGCACCAATTGCCATTTCAGAGTCGCGCTCCCACCACGCGTTTCTCGCCGCTTCTGGTCCCCATGATTTGATAAAATCAAAAAGCATCAGTTTTCTTCCACGAAACTCCTCGCGCTCAACCAACCCAAATCAGCAGCAGAGAAGGCCCCTCTTTCCTGGAAACGAGGACGCTTACCAATTGTCTAGTGCACATTAGACAATTCTAAGCTAGTTTTTACTAAAGGGCTACCGCATATCCAAGATGCAAATCTTTGTCAAGGTCTGTTTTTGCTCATGCCATGTCCGTGTCCGCACGAGCCAGACGCACTGACGCATCAAAGCACGATGACATAGACACTTAGTGGCAAGGTAACTTGCCGCTTCTGCTGGATTCATTGATGGATGGATTGGGTTCAGACCTGGGCGTCTGACGGGCCATTACACATTAGACAACCACTTTGGAAGTCGAGTCATCCGACACCATCGAGAATGTCAAGATCCCAGTACGTGCCCTCTTTCCTGCCTGTTGCGCTTGCGGACGTGATGGATGACGCAGCTACCGGCACACAGGGAATCCCACTGGACCAGCAGCGTCTGATCTTTGCCGGCAGACAGCTCGAAGACGGCCGCACTCTATCCGGTACGTCTCTCCTATCCGCCCATTGCTCTGTCTGACTCGTGCATCAGACTACAACATCCAGAAGGAATCGACGCTGCACCTCGTCCTCGGTCTTCGAGGCGGTGGCAAGAAGCGTAAGAAAAAGACATACACGACTCCAAAAAAGATCAAGCACAAGCGCAAGAAGACCAAGCTGGCTATCCTCAAGTACTACAAGGTCGAAGATGGGAGCATGAAGATCACCAGATTGAGAAGAGAGTGTCCAACCGAAACGTGTGGTGCTGGTGTCTTCATGGCGTTCCATAAGAACCGTCAATATTGCGGACGATGTGGGTTGACGTATCTCTTCAACAAGGATGGTGTTGCAGCCTCGTAAATGTATGCGGGGCATAGTTTATAGTTGCAGGAGATTTGTGAGATGAATTTGTCGTGAAAATGAAGATGTGTGAAACAGAATTCTGTAGTTGTAAAATTTAGTGTACGGTCTTGTGTGCATTCCCCTTGATTTTTGCAATGAAAATACGCCTGTTTCATAACTTGGAGCAACCTGTCTTGGGCGTGTCATTCCAGTTATCAGCGAAAATGATGATCATTGCCACCCACTAATGATAGCTGAGCCGCTCTCACTGGATCGGTTCAGCTATCGGGTTTCTTTTGCCGCTGCATTTGTAAAAGTCTTTGGATACGTTCTACCTCAAATGTATTGTCGAACTACGAAGGAAATATAGGAGGGGGCTATTAATAACATATAATAGTATAGAGGTAAAGTAATGAGACATGTGAAACGGCAAGCATGATGCAGTGCTACAGGCATCCGTATGCTAGTGGGGGGGGGGGGGTTGCCTTCAACCCATTCGGAGACCCAATCTTCGTATCACTGGTTTTTCAGGAGTGCTAGGCTGCTTTCCGCCCCCTTCTAGTTGCTTCTTTCTGGTTTCTAGTTCTATTCGCTGTCTATCTAAATTTTCCTTCATTTCCTTATGCCTTGCATACAGCTGTCGTTAGGGATTACATGATTAGATAGATTGAAAACCAACGCCAAGGTGAATTATCCCAGTAATTCCCTCGACTGAACCCATCCACTGGAGCGGCAATACATACTTCTTCCTCTGATTGCCTGAGCTTGGCCTCCTTTTCAGCGACCTTTTGTTGGAAGACAGCCTTCATCTCGGACTCCATCTTTGCCATCTTCTGTTCATGAGCCACCTTTTCTTCTTCGAACTTACAGTTGGTGCTATTGAGACGGCGCGGCCGTCAATGTAACCATAGAACGATCAAGGGTGCGGAGCGGACATACCCCGGTTTGGCACCATTCACGGACGCCAACTTGGACGATCTATAGTTCTCATACAAGATTTCATCGGTGAACTCCTTCAATTCTTCCATATGTGTTCGAATCAACATTTGCCGAAGCTTGATAAAATCACAATGATCTTCATTGTCCACTTCAATTATACCCCATGGATATTTACGACCTCGGGCTTTTCGACCTCCCACATCATACTCTTTCTCGCTGCCGACAACGGCAAAAGGAATCCGTGACTATATTGATTTAGTTTGTACTATGGGTTAGAAATAGCCCTCGGTGTGGTTTGGCGGCTCATTCCACATAGGCTCACAGAGATTTCCTTATTTTCTTGGAATGTTTCAGCATCATCGTTATCGTACATTGGCGGGGACCAAATTTGAATCTTGTGGTGTGCCAGATCGTCTAGAATCTGTTTGATAGATATGACGAGTCAGCGATTGAGTGAAGTTCCAGAAATGATCAACAAGGTAGGGGGAGGGGGTATCATAGATGTTTTTCAGGCCGAAGCATACTCTAGCTTTGAATGTTTTCACTTCTTCTTCCGTTAGTGTATCCGACTTGGCAATGACTGGAATTAGGTTGACTTTTGTGCACAGTCGCCTCATAAATTCAATGTCAAGCGGTCGCAACCTAATGTTGACTGGACACGTCACGCTACTGACAAGTCATCGTTACAGCTACTTACGAGTGACCTGTTGGGGCAACAAAATAAACTAGGGCATGAATACGAGTATCAACTATTTTTTTTCTATTGACTCTATTCTCCTGATCCATGTAGGCATCATATCTCGCTTCCACATTGTCTAGGATTGGTTTCCAACTGTCATCATTGTTCACAGCGTCTCCGAATCCAGGAGCCGCGATAACTGTCAGTTTGAGTCTGACGCCTCCTTCGTCCAAATCTATGTGGGGTGGGGGGGGGGTTCATCAAAAGCTGGACAAGGCTGAAGTTACGCTGCCGACATGGCATACAACCAGGAACTAAATTGAAGGCCTGCCTGTTGTGACTGTTTGTATGTCTACAGCTTTCGAGTGTTCCGCACTGGGCTCTTTCAATTCCCTTTGAGCACACAGTGGGGTGTTGAATAAGGTGTTGACTAGCGTTGATTTACCCAATCCGGATTCACCTAATTTACATAGAGACATACTAAATGGATCTTTCCCAAATTGAAGGGGGGGTGGGGCATTTGCGTGCAGAGTAGTATGGGAGAAGATGGAACCGCGTTGGCACATACCAACAACCATCATGGTGAAGTGGAATCCCTTTTTGATTGATTTGCGGTGGACTTGGTTAGGTAGGTTTGAGAATCCAACATATCCATTCAGCTTCTTCTTTGCCATTGGGATCTGACGGAGTGGTTGGATCGTCAGGGGTTAGATTTAGGACAGAGACATTGATTCATTTAGGCGACTTTACAAGTATTCTTGCCTGTGCGACAGCGGCTGTAGATTACGATAGGGACTGTGAGTATCTAGTACCTATGGGCCTGTGGGGCCGATTCCTCATGATGTGGTTGATCGGCAGCATCGTCAACCACGAGGACACAGTTGATGTTGGCCGACTCACCAGACATTTTACAGACCAACTAGATGCAAGCACGAAAAGGTATCAATTGACAGGATACTAGAGTGACCGGTGCTTGTATTGCACGCTCGTCCCAACCGTTTTCTGCCCTGGTCACAATTGGCGGATCCTAGCAGTACGTAGTACCTCGGGTAATCGTGCTATGCTGTCGCGACGATCAGGCCAATGGAGGAGCTACAGACGAGCCGCACACAGGTACTCACCCGCAGCTCGGCCTGCAACAGTCCGTATTCGTTGATTCTATGTCACGGTCGTTGTGGCCGATAAACATTGCCCTGCATCTTGGAGTGACGGAGCGGCCTTATTCAGACCATCCGGATCAGGAAGGGCGCGCCTTGAAGTTCTCTGCTGTACGTCCCTGGTCCATGATTCATTATATACAGGTCCGTATATTGGCGCCCGTATATTACGCGGTGATATGCAATGCCCTTGAAATGGACGGCTTTTCACCATGGACTTCAACCCGGCCGTCCATTGGCCCACATCGACACACTGCAACAGACCTGTGGCCATGTTTCCTTTTGTTTGCTGATGCGCCAGCAGCCAGTGCCACCTCGATATTATAATAATATATAAAAATATGTGTAAATATTTACATCTATATGCATATATTACAATTACAAAAATATACATATAATATATGCTAGGCAACTGGCGCACAAAATAAAGTAACATTTATATGATGATACATTTGCAGTCCTATAATATACACATGCTTTGTACAAGTACCACTAGCAGAACAAGAGAGATCAAAGGAAAGACAAGGACAGACACTCATCGCCCATCGCAGTCGACCCTAGCATTCGCATTGTAAACGATTCGCATTCGCCCATGGATCTGGATGCCCGGCAAAATCATTTTCTTTTGCCACCGCCGCATGACGGAAGACTAACGAGATCCACCTCTACCACGGCACCCATCCATGGCCCATCTGAACCATCCTATCCACTCACCAACCTCACGGCTCCCGATCCCGCAAATGCGAGATCCACCTTCAGGCTAAAGCGCCAGTCCACCATGAAGAAAGCACGTACCTCCCCCCGTCCAGTCTGTACAGCAACGAAAGTGACTGCCACTGATGCGAGCCATAAAACATAGTTGCTAAGGCACAAGACCGTAGGACTACTTGGTGGCATTGCCCTGTTGGTTAATTCTCTGGCTGGTCCTGGCTTACCCCAAGCTGCCTCATTGTTCCAGCAGAACGGGTGGCTATATCCGACCATCGCCTTTGCTGTTTACGCTGTCTTGACTTCTCTTTGCTCCATGTTTGTCGTCGAGGCCATGCAATCGATACCGGTACGTTGAGGCCTTGGCTCGTCCCGTTTGTGTCTCACGCTTTGTTCCATAGGGAAACAAGCACTTTCAAGGGACCGTCGAGTACGGTACTCTGATTAACTTTTACTTTTCTGACAACTTTTCGCATATCATTGGCCAGCTATTCCTCTATGCGTCATTGCAGTCAACCGCAATTGCCTCCATAATCACTTCAGCCCAAACCTTTGATTCGGTCCTCATTGATATCTTTCATCAAGTACGTCGTGCATGGCCAGGTTTGTTCTGTTGTTCTGCCTCATACGTGCTACTACCTAGACCTGTGGAGTTTCTTTTACAAATGGTTGGATCTGTGTATCCAAAACTTCGAGCCAGACTTCGCCATTTGGAGGTGAATTCATGTTCTTTACGTCCGGCTTGCTAGTTGTGCTACTACTGGTATGGCCCTTGGCCACCATAAATCTGGATGACAGCATCAACTTCCAAATCAGTGAGGGTGCAACTAACGCCTTGCTGGCTTCCTTTTTGCCAGAAACCTCACCATATCAAACACTAGTCTCTTTTCTTCTAACTATAATCATATATGTCATATGGATCATCGCCTCATGTGTACAAGGACTGGATGTCACACGAGTCCGCAACTTCAAAGCTTCACCATCTCTAGGAGCTGTTGCTGGGGTCGTCATGTTGAATTATGCAGTCACATCCACAATACCTTCATGGGTGAATGTCAAGAAAAGACAAGTAAATGTGGCAACAACCGTCTGGTCCAGCGTCTTGATATCCTTGTTCTCATACATAGGACTAGGCATACTGCGTAAGTCTCCTCCGGTACTCGAGAATACTCTTTTTTTCAATCGCACTTTCACCATTTCTCCCCCGCTATTAGCTGCATTGGCATTTAATATTGACTATGGCAACTTGTTGACGGCAATGGTCACCCAGGGATTATTAGGAAGAATCACCGGCTACTTGTTCTCAATTGTAATCCTAGTGTCGTCCATCCCAGTATTCTTCTTTGTGTCCCGGGCAAATCTTGTACAAAATGATTTAGCAAATCCAAGTAAGTATCACCAAGGATTTACTCGGTTTTTTTTTATCTTAACACTCATCCTTGTAACCATAGCGATGGCAACGTTTCTGTCACATCTTCTCCCATGGATTTGCGTAATCCCGTTCCAGACGGGCACCATGTTGGCCACTTTCATTGCGTACACTTCATTGGCTTTTGTGTCGATTGGTAAGCTCGCCATGCACTTGTTACAGACTCGGAGTCAGTAGATCTACACCACAGCAATGTTAGCAAACTTTTCGATTCCCTTGCTGATCTACATTAGATGTCGCCATTTTAGAAAAGTCTATAACAATGCTCGACGTATGTATCCTTGTTGCGTTGTCGCTTATCCGAATGCTTTTGTTATTTAATCACCGGCGTTGCACATGTAGAATTGACACCTCGACAACGAGAGTTGCTGAAAAAGATCCACATAGCATCAAGAGCAATAAACAGATGCCTAGATATTGCGCAATATGAAATACAACGACCGAAACCGCCGCTCCCCTACATTCCTCCACCAATAGGAGCAGATCGAGGATCTTTTGAAGTACTCAACGATAGTAATTCAGAATGTCCAGCACCGCCGCCTGTACTCACTATTGATTCACCAGTGGAGCCAACAACTGCCACACCACTGCAGAACAACAGTCTGCTATTACCTATATTACCCATCGAGAATGGTGAAATCGAGAGAGGGAGCAGTTTTCATGGGTCCTTTGGCGACAAGAGTCGCCTGACTGCCGGAGTATCAAATCCTTTGGTGTGTATCAAATCCGGGCGGTGCGTCCTGATGCTTGGAAACCAAGTCTGCTATTGTTTCTGACCGTACAATACTTTTCAAACCTACACAACAATCCGAGCCAGCTAATTCATCTCCAACTCCAGTCACCATTACAGCCAAGGCTATCAGGCGACACAGCATCCGATACGGCGGCATCGCCTATTCCAGACGGGCCAGCGGCGTTAGGAGGATCCCCATCGTCTCTGCCAAGCACAGCATGGCCAAGACTGGCGCTTGTCAAGGTGGCCACCCCATCTACTCATCACGCAGTACCCTCATCCCTTCTTGCCCCTCCCTTGTCTGGCTCATTCGTCGACGAAGCAGATGTAGTCATGGCCGCAATAGAACATTTAATCGATGAGGATGTCCCAGACCCTGAAGTCGAGCGGCTGACAATGGGACGGCCTTTGGGGAGGCCTAATCATGACACCTACGGCAGCACCACGGCGTTCAATGGGCTCGATACAGCTGCTCCTGAAAATACAATACAAACCGAGCCGGCCGAGCAGCCAGAAGGACCAAATACTTTATCAAGACACTTGTCAACCCTGATTAGACCGTCGCGAGCATCAAGTCACGAGCAATTAATCGATCTCGCCTCAGTGTCACGCAACAGTTTGTCAGGACACGCTACGGCAGCACAGCCTGGCTGTATCGATAGCACAACACACTTGCTGGACGGGCCCGGCAGCATTCCCGCATCAAACTTCTTGGCCGTCTCGCCCGGCCCGGCTGGACGGGAGCTGTCGTTGGCCCATTCGTCCGCATCCGTCGGCGAAAAGACATCAGGAGAGATATCCATTGTGTCTAGAACGTCCAATTGTTGCGTCGGTGGTGGTGACATGATGCGGTCGAACTCTGGGATCCCGTATAAAAGCGGCGCGACACTGCCCATGCATCCGCAGTTCACAACGCCGGCGTTTGCCACCGTGCCGTGGTGGATCCCCGTGCGAGGACTGACGGTGGCCATTGCGTGTCTTGTCATTTCGCTTGCTACGACTTTCATCAGTTTGGGATACACGATTCGCACGAATGTCGTAGATGGTGCGGCGTATGATGCGTGATACGAAGTTTTGTTTCTTCGTTCTTCCTTTTTGGAACACGGACTCCCCATCTATGCGACCAGAGACAATATAATAAATGTAAAATATAATCTGGTACAAATTGGTCGTAAGCTTATATATAAGGACACGAATAGAAAGACGCCACAAGGCAACGATGCTGGCAGGCGGCCCCGTCTAGTAGTCTCTTCTTGACCGTTTGCCATAGCCACCGCTCCGCTCATCGTCATGATGATCCCCAGATCTCTTGCCTGCATATCCACCGCCTCCTCTCCCGAATCCGCCCTGGTGCTTAAGAATGTGAGCTACATTGCATTGCATTGCCAGAAACCATTGACTTACGCGTCGTTGCTGATACGCAGGCGGCGACGGCTTGTTATGGGGAGGCAAGGATCCAGGCCGGTCCCGATACGACGCCGCTCTGCCTCCTCCATCCTCTCGCGCATGCCGTCTGTCGCCGTCGCGATCCATATGGTGCGGTGGTGTGGCCGGCTGCGCCGTCAGCAGCCCTATAGAGACCTGCACCATGTTGGGCAGTTTCTGCGCAGACGGGACATTCATGATCTGCAGCAGCTCCATCATAGCCTCCACCGGAATCACTGGCGCTACAGAGGCCCGCCGCGAGATGTGAGAAAGATGTAAACCCGGCAACACGCAGCACGTCAAACGCCATACCGTTGTACGTGGACGACGCAGGGAGCTGTGTCACCAGACCCCCCACGCTTTCAGGCACAGCGACCGTCGGGCCAGTGGCCAGCGCCCGCTTCGCCGCCTCCTGCGCCTGCAGCGCCGCCGCCGCCGCGGACCCGGGTATGGGCACTTCCTTGTACGCGGTCCATTTCGCAAAGTCGGGCCGCGGATACCGATCGGGGTCCACCGACTGCAGCGTCCTGCGTGTCTGCGACGCCGCGGCGGGGGATGCAATCAGATTGCTGGATTGGCCAGCGGCCGCCGCGGCCGCCGCGGACGACAGCGCGGACACGGTGAGCGACGTGCTCCGAGACAACTCGGGCAGCGGCTTGGCGATGTATGCTTGTTGGGCTACCGTTTGGGAGAGAATGGCGTGTGAGCGGCCTGGTGCCCCCCCCCGGCTGACGCCAAACCAGCCAACGGACCCGCAACACCCAGCTCGGCATCTCCCACAGGATCCAGATCCAGGTACGACCATCTCTCCGCCAGCGACTCCAGAGCTTGGAATGGGCTCGCATCTGCCATTACGATACAATGATCAGCAGGCACGATGTAAACGGCCTTGATGTTGCCAGAACGGTACACATAACTCACCGCCAGAAAAAGCCGCCAGCTTCCGCTTGGCAACTTTTTGCATGCTGCCCAAGTCTCCGTATCGTATCTCATAGTCCAGAAACTTGCGCCATATATCCCTAGACTTTTCAACTGGTAGTAATGCTAACGCTCGTTCAAATAATGCCCTCGTATCTAGTGGACCGCAGTGATTGAAACATTGAATAAAGTGTCAAGCATTCTCGGTGGCAACGACTTACTATTTTCATCATTCATTTGTATTAGAAAATCCAAATAATGAGAAATGAACAGTGGCATCTCGTCGTCGGTCTTTTCTGACAGAGTTTTGTATCCTAGTTCGAAAATTCTACCGGCAACCCCAGCGTCTTTGGTATTGTAGTACTCCATTAAGGCTGTAGTTGCGATGTGATCAAGTTGGGTTAAGTTCAATGATCAGAGTGACGACGATGGGCGTGTGGACATACCTGAAGCAACAAATAGCTGATACGAACAATACGTCACTTTTCGCCCTCTGGCAAACACGGCCCTGGCGCCGCGAACACCCTATTGTCGACGTAACATTAGTAGACAGATTCGACATTCGCAGGCACACAGACCTTGGCATACCTGCATCCGCCTCATAGCCCTCATGTACACAACCCAAACCAAACCCAGACTCCGCCTTGTCTCCTCATACTCTCGTTTCCTTGCACTTTCAACCTCCTTTGCAATTACTTTATCAATCTCGACTTGCTTACTCCTTGTAACTTCCCTTGTTTCACCTTCTTCTAAATCGCCAGTTGGGGTCGGAAATCGATCAGTGCCAAGGTCAACCACACCATGTGATTCTTGACCAGCCGCATTTTTGGCCATGAGCGTCTCTGCGAGTTTCTCTTTTTGTGTATCGTACTTCTTGGTGATTATGTCAAAGTGAGCTTCTAACGTGGTCACTAGGGATTCAAAGATGGGGGATGGATCTCGTTTCTTGGTTTCCTCTACTTCGGATAGTGTGAAACTTAGCAGAAGCCTAGAGTGAAGGTAGGAACTGTCAGTAATCAATCAATCAATACTAACAAACACCCCATTGAACTTACGATGAAGGTATGGCCTCTATTCCCTGTTTCAGCATTTCTTCCGCGTCAGTAACCTTTCCAGCATCAACCAAATACTGAACCGCGTCATGCCTATGAATGCATGGCATTAGCAAAAGCTCAATGGACTAGGGATTTTATTATCGCATCAACACACCATATCTCGGGATAATGCCTCAAAGATAACAACGCCGACTTGAACGTATATACAATCCTAGCATGGATCACTCCCTTGTCGTCCAGCTTTAGTGAATTGGCCCTCTCCCACGCTATGATTCTCTTCCAAGCTTGCAACTACGCAAGCCAAAAGTCAAAAAAAAATCCATCTCGACCAAACGGTTGGTTTGGGAAAACACATACCAATCCCAGATCCCTGTCGTTCCACTCGGGAGGTCTAGGCAACCAATGCTTCGATAGCCGCTCCACCAATTCAAACATGTTCTTTAAATCTCGTAGTGCAGTACGTGCCGTCATATACGCACTTGCTTTCTCACCAAGTAGTTTCTTGGCCTATTTGCGTCAATGAACAACATGAATCACCGTTAATCGAAGAGCAGTAAAGTGCGTAAAGACACGAGAAATCATGGAACGTACAGTCAACTTATTCAAGCTCATTTCATAAGCATCATAATCTTTCCATATGGTTTCAATGTTGTTCAACGGAATGACCAGAGCACGATGATAAATTTTTCTTAACGAATCCATTTTTACTTGTTCATCGTATAGATTGCCACTTGTCTAGTTTTAAATTTTGGAGAGGTATAAACAATCCAAGACATACACATGACATATGTATTTCGAAAGTTTTGGATGCATTCCGTAAGATCTTGTCGAGCACACAAGGGGCACAATCGGTAGCAGACATGGTGCTGATCTGTTCAGTTTGAAACATGAAAAACGAGACTGTGATCTGAGACACATCGGTGGCACAAGACAACTCGAAAGGCACCGTGCGAAAAATCAACTTGGCAACAACTAGACAGACTACCGCGTCTCATCATGACTCATGTTGCGTGTATTCAACAACAGCATCCAAACATCTACCTGACATCCCAAAAGCCGACACACCCCTCACCATCAAATCCGCCCAAACTCACCTCAGCACTTTTAATAAACCCCAAATAATCCATCCATATACCGCCACTCTCTTTATCCATGCCAACCAAGTTCACCACAAACTCAAAAGCATCCCTGACTTCCTTTCTCGCCAAGCTCAGTGCTTCTGAATCTAGATCCGGCACCATGTTCTTCTTTCTGACATAGTTTATATAGGTTTTACATAGTTCTACATTGGGAACTTGACGGAGACATTTGGCGAATAGGATGGGAAGACGATCTTCCTCGTGTTGACTCAAAGTGGAGTTTTGTAGAGAGGCGGAGTTTGAGAGCTTAACTTCGTAATCAATGTACTGGAGCCAGTGCCGTGCCTAGGACATTGCTACTGATAAGATCTCATACTCTCTAGTCTGACTCTGCGAGAACAAAGTTGCGTGCAATGCAATGTCAACATACTGATGTCGGAAACTGTGACAAGAATTCATCAAAGATGTCCCGTGTGGCTGGGGCCGGTGATGAATGATTGCTGAGTGTGTCCTGTAATAGCAGCTGCCAGGCCTCGGTGTCGAATTTATTCAGCTCAATCCGCTGTCGGAATTTGGCTGCTTTTGATGATACTTCCGCCATGCTATGGATGCCACGCTGATGCGGTGCAACGAATGGATGTAGGATTCTGCCACTGGCCTATCTCACTTCATATGACGCCTTCGGCAGTGTCCACGAAAGGGAGAGAAAAAACATGTTTGATGTCTAGTGCTTGTAAGATTTTAGGCAGAGAACGTCGTACGCTTCTCATTCATGGTCCAGCCCGGACGATTCCTCCACACTGCTTCGCGTTCAGTCTCATCTACTGTGTCGACTGCTTGAACATATAACTTGCAGCTATATCTAAGACAAAATTACTACCAGAGCATTTACAACTCTCCAAACCAATTCATCATTACACTATTATGAAACCCCCCTACTTAATCACTCACTCCATTCTCCTTCAAGAACGACTCAATGTCCCTCATCTACGTTCCATCTTGATTTGTCATACTCCCATCCAAACATCAGCACAGAAGCCATCCCCCTCTCTTACCGTTTCTGTACCACTCCTAGAATGAGAACCGGACATACCTTCCATCAACGAGGCAAAATCAGGATCCGAAAAAGTAAGCTCCAATGCTGCCTTTCCAATAGGAGTATCGATGGTAGGTGATGTTCCCAAATCACTCGATGATTCACTGATAACTGAATCTGCATCATTTACATCGGCCACTTCTTCGCCGTACTCACTATGGGGGACACCACCATTTTGGCGTTCTTGAGATTGCTTGGATGAACCATGGGATGGTGCTGATGATCCTCGACTTGGTATAGGTATTGCACCGTCAGCGGCTCCGGATCCTGGCGTTTCGTCCCTAATTTCGTGTTTTTTACGAGGCGAGGGCGGTGACCGGACGCCAACATCCGTTTCATAAGCTCTCATAGCTTCTAGTAACTTGTCATTGATCACCAATATCTGATTAGTGAGTGCTTCATCAACCACTCCATTTAATAAACTGTGCAGCCGATCCTGTAATCTCTGACATTCCACGTATAGTTGTCGCATTAGCTCATCTTGATTGACATTGTCAGGAGTATGTGTGTCATTGTACTGCTTGATCATATCAATCAACACACCCGCGGTTTCTTCACCAGCGGAAATCTCTCTGCCAGACTGTAATGGGTCTATGACACTACGGCGGTGTTGGGAATTCACCGTTCTTGGTGGTGTTCCAACAGTCGGAACAGAGTGTGAATCAGCCAAAAAAACATTACGGCTTTCTGGCACCTTATCACTACCCTGGCTATCTGCTGTGGTGATCTGACTAGGCCTGGTAGCCAATAACTCCATGTTCCGGTTTGTAGCTTCTCTGATATCGCTTAAAAGACGTTGCAATTCTGCCTCCTCCTCACCTGCTTTGATGCCCGGCTTATCTAAAACCGGCACAATGTCTAGAGATATCAATGACTTATTATGTTTCAACGATATCGCTAAACCAAGTACGCCCGCTAAATCGATTGGATTGTACGTGACATCCAACCTCTGAAGCTTGGAACATAACGGTAGAGCTTCCGCTAAAGCTATGGCTCCTTCTGTACCTATTCGGGTATTGGCTAGATACAATTCCACAAGATCGTGATTTTGTGTCATGGCCTCTTTGAGTGATGTTATTCCTTCCAAATCCGTGCCGAGACTGTTTCCGCTCAAGTCCAACACTCTCAGTCCAGCATTTTTCCTCTATATAAGGCATGTCCCTAGATGTAGAATTAATAGACAACCAGTGAGCTTGACCTACCAGCATGGATGCAATAATGTCCAAAGCAGGACCATCAATTTTATTATCTCGCAGATCCAACTCTCTCAACGTATCGTTTTCGTTTAATGCGGCGCATATAGGAGCGATTCCATTCTGACAAGGATAGAGTATTAGAATACGCCTCCTGCGCTTCACAACATCGCCAGGAGAACGTACCCTCAACTCATTCCCTCTCAAATCCAACGAACTCAGGCCCTTTCTAACACTGGCGTTTCCAGTCACCGTTCCAGCATCTGGCGATACGTCATCGTCCGATATCAGCATATCAGCGATATGTTGACCAGCTTCCCATGTAGCCTTGTTATCTCGCAAACTCAAATGAGTCAACCTCGACCGTCTAACGCCAGGTATCAAAGTGTCGAGAATAGTTCCCTTTAACCTGCAGCTTTCCAGTTTCAGAACTTCCAATGTTGGGCCAATTGGTTGGGAATCCGACGGCGTCAGGGCATGGTTTATATATGCTAAACCTTTACGGTCTATATTCAGACCCGACAGGTCTAAATACTTCAAAGACTTGGTCTATTAGCGCATTGCTTGTTACTTTTTCGATATCTCCAAAGTATCGGCGAAGCGAATGTACCCAGACCTTTTTAATGAAAACAGCGATGTATTTGATGCCATTTCCTCTTAGCCGTCGATTCTCAGATAGTGACAACCACGGCAACTCGTTACGATATAGTATAGCGTGTAACAGCATCTTCAGATTCTCATCGTCCAGATTACAATTGGAAAGGTTCAGCTGCCGTAATCCAACAACTTCTGTCAGCAACTCTGCTATCGAAGCGACATTCTTCCTATCTAGCATAGTCCCTGACAGATCCAATTTTGTGACGTAACCACTGATGGATAGCTGATTTGCTAGTTTATCTAGAATGGGTTCGGATCTTCGCGATGCAGCTTGTTGATAGAACAGCAGTAGTTCATCTGCGTCATATCTGTTTGTTGCGTCCCTCATCCTGGTACCTTGTATTGGACTATGATCTACATTTCTGGATGATCCTGCATGTCTTCTGGCTAACGAGTCTGTGGAATTCACCGTTAGGGGTATCATAGGATGTGATAATCCACCTGGCATATCCGAAGATGTGTCTGCAGCTTCATCAGCATAATATACCACGTCATCAGTTGGCAAATTCTGTGGTAGTATCGTGATATCGGGAAACGAAAACCTCACATGACGGGGCAACTTTCCCAACGAATGATCATGGCTTTCAGTGATTTCCCTTGAGTGGGTATGAGTATCAGGCTCTGATGGTGGATTACTGGGCGATGACGACAAAGTTGATAATGACCCGGCGGACGATGTATGAGACATCATTGCATGGCCATTGGTTGATTTCAATGCCAGATTCAGGACTTGAATATCAGATGGCGGAGAGCCGAAGAGGGATGTCCAGGACGGTATCATATTATTACTAGTACTAGTAGCTGCTGAAACACCAGCAGCTTGCGTTCTCATTCTTCCTAAGGTAGCAGATAATACAGAGGTGGCAGTATCAACTTGTTTTGCGAGCCAGTCTCGTTTGAATATTGATGGTGTAGTCGACCTATTCATGACGAGTCAGCGGACTACGTGGACTGATTGTATTCGGACTATAGTTACCGTATGGCTGGAGGGGAACTGGACGGCTTGAGAATTCCCTTAACAGGCTGACTAGAAAGCGGCGGTGGCGTACTGGACTTTGGAGACGGTGGAGATGAGTCTAGGGTTTATTGGCGCAATCAGTGGGTCTCGTTTGAGCTGGTGGGCACGGATCATCACAGCCGATGACGCACATAGTACGGCTCTCGTCTCGGAGTCTGACGTAGCCAGTAAATACTGCAGAGCAGCTTCCAGCAAATTGACGCCCTGGTGGCCTTGAGCAGCCTGAGCCAAACTAACACGCACAGCCGATGTTGATTGTTCGATGTCAAATCCCATGGTGATGAGCTGAGCAAAGACCTCATCAGCAGAGGCCTGTCTACCAAGAGATATCCTGTTTGATCTGGAGGGTTTTCTCGATAATGACGTCGAGTTTGACCGTGACAATGACATTTGGTGCTGCTGTTGTCGTTCCAAGTCCATCTTTCTGCGAGTTCCGTTTTCATGCAAGGCAGGCTATACCGCAGCGACGATCATGGCCAGGTGTCCCACTGTACGCTCCTCTGCCCCGTAGACTCTCCGTGTGCGGTGGGCTGGGCTGCGTAGTCGGCTGTCTATCGGACTGTCAAAAATGGATCTATCTCTTCTTGCACTGTATTGCTCCATAGAGCTGCTGTGGGCCGGGGAGTCGCGAATAGATACAAAGGCTAATATATACTAGTACATGCTACATGCCCAACAATACCTCCCGAGAGCCACCAAATCCATGTCGACATGTGCCACGAGGGCATTATGTGATACTCCCGCCACATTCAGGCATTCGTCGTAACAAGCTGGACAATAACATCAATCAACTTGATGCTTGTGATTTCCAGCCGTGGCATTTCGATCTTGCGTGCCAGCAACTCGTCCAAAGCACTTCTGGCTGCTTCCAGAGTAGCAGAGACCTTTTTGATAGCCAGGAACCTTATCCAGCCATCATCCATATTCAGTTGATGAGCCTTACCCAATGTCAATTTACCGCCAAAGAATGCTAAAGCGTAAGGCGACACACATGTCGAATCACGAATGAAGACCTGCGACGTTCTAACCTTTTCCAAAAAAATTAGGAATGATGTGCGCAGTGGTTCTCTCCAGTTCTAAGCCGAGGAATATACGTGAGCGAGTTCCCCTCTCGACTAGCTATCAACACAGATCACCTACAACTGACGACGGATGTAGATGAGCCTCCTCGTTCCCACGCACTGTCACAGTACCGGAATTTTTCCCGATTTTGGCCACATTGGGATAAAGCCCGGCAACCAACACAGCCTTGACCAATTCCGTACTATCTGATCTCTTGACATACTCCGTGTCGCGTAATACTTCCGCAACTCCGTCACCAAATCTTCCACCTCGCCTTTCCATATCTCTACTGTAAAGGTTCGGTGGAGCAAATCCTATCTCAGACAACAGCTCGACTAGCTGCCGTTTGATTCCAGCAATCATACCTTTGTTTTGGTCTACTGTCAACTACATTTCCATTGAAAAAAACTGTTTTGAAGTACACTCACTCAGCGTTTTGCCAGATAAGAAATAGTAGAAAAGGAAATCCTTCTCATTCGCGTATTTTCCTGCTTTCTTTAGTCGTTGCCATTCTTCATAGGCTACCAACATCGTCAAATGGTCAGATGAGCCCAGAGCAAACTCGCGTTTACGTTCCCCTGCCAACTTCCTCTTCTCAAATGGTGCGACAAAGGGTGACTGATGACTCATTATCGCTGCAATTGTTAAAATTTTGTCAAGGCATCCAAAGATCGATCCAAAGAGAATCAGTTTCCCGATCTACCCAACAAGCAGTGTACAGAACGTGAGAAGGTGCCTGATTTTCTAAAAGTTCAAAATTCGTAATGCCTACTCGAACATCCACTGGCAATTTGGCCAAATGGAAACCCAATGGTGTCAGCGTTTCGTCTTTATTCAAAGCCTACATTTGTATTCTGAGTGAGTAAAAGGTAACAGATAAAGAATCAATGTATATACCCTGATTGTACGCAAAGTCGTTATCGCAGCCGACACAGCGTCCGGAGATGGCGCTTCAATAACCTTTGCTATAATACTATCAATTCGACCTTCCAGAAAGGGTAGCACCTTCACACGCAAGCATAACTGCTCCAAGGGTGTTCGTTTAATCTCTGGCTCTTGTTGAGACGCAAATTGATGGTTGAAGCGGTGTGACGTAAATAGACTGAGGAAATAAGTAGGCAGTCAGAGGAAGCGAACATTACAAGTGAAGGTGAACTGAAAAGGACGCACTGGAAGCATGTGCCTGAGGTGACACGTCCCGCCCGGCCGCACCTTTGCGATGCATTGGCTTTGGATACCCAACTGGCAGTCGAAGAATGATGACATGTGAGCCCATGGGTGAGACGGAAAAAACAGTTTTCAATCATACCATTCTTCTAGTGAGGCCATTCCTTTATTAGGATCCCATCGAGTCTCTTTCATCTATCAAAGTCGCCATCGTCAACAGACAATAATGTACGGTGGAGCGGAACATTCGCATACCTTCCCACTATCAATAACATATACTATATCATCAATTGTTATACTGGTCTCTGCAACGTTCGTCGCAATTATTATCTTAACGATGGGCTCATTCTCCGGTGGTCTAGCGAAGGCTCTTCCTTGCTGCTCTGAGGATAACAATCCATGCACTGGTAATACATATTTACCGTTGGCCGTTGAAGTTCGTATGAATGGATTGGCTATGAGTACTTCTGATAAAACGGAAATCTCGTCGTAACCTGGTAAGAAGACCAAAATCCCTCGATTCTGTTTGATAGTTGTTGCATCGACTGGTGGAGTCGCATTGGTTCCTTTGCTGTCATCGTGATAACGATCCGTCTCATGCGATTTTCTACCACCTCCTCTACCCAACCGCTTGTTAGTTCCACCGCCTCCTCTACCGGCTCCAGGCACATGGTTAATATTGCCGCCGATAAGCTGGTGAACCATCCACTCAATCAACGCTTCGATGAGTGGATACTGAATTTTCTCAGTATTCATTAACATCAGTGCATTTACCCCTCGTTTATCCAACTTCGGATATCGCTTGTGCAGGGCTTCAGCAGATAAATCTTCGTCTGGTCGTTCTTCAACTGGTACGACCATTTGTGCACCCTGTTTCTTATTACGACTCAATGGCCCTGATGCGCTACCTGCTACTGGTAAAACAACAGGTTTACGAGTGAACTCAGCGTTTGGTATATAATGGGTCAAAGCTAGCGCGTCCTCCAAATAAAGTGTCTCCACGGGAAATGTGCGACCTGGTATGTGAAAGAGCGGTACTGCGTCAGGACCACCAAAGTATGTCCGGAAAAGCTCAGCATTCAAAGTTGCACTCATGAGAATGAGCTTCACATCCTTCCTGTCGGAAAAGTGTGTGTGAGACCTTAAAACAAAAAATATACGCATCAGTTGCAGTTAAATGTAGTACCTGATCTTTAGCAATTCTTTCAACACCATAATCAAAAAGTCGGAATCTATAGATCTTTCGTGAACCTCGTCGACGAATATATGTGACACGTCATCAATACCGTCTTCATCTGTGGAATGATACTGTGTGGTCAAGCGAGCGATGATTCAGTAAAGATTCCACACTCCTAGCAAGACATACCATTCGCTGCTCCACATTCCAGCCGCCTCAACAAAATTCCGACTGTACAGTAGAGAATTCTTGTCTCGGCACTCTTTCGACATTCCTGTCTGATCTGATATCCAACAGTATCTCCTAGTTTACTCGCCCTTTCAGTAGCAACTCTTTCAGCGACACCAATGGCCGAAATGCGTCTAGGCTGTGTGATCAGAATTTTACATCTGCCGCCTTCACTCCTCTTCACATAGTCATCAAAAATAAATTGCGGCACCTGTGTAGTTTTGCCGCATCCTGTTTCACCTGAAAGGACAGTGATTCGATTCTTTTCGATAGTGCTGATTATCTCTGATTGTAACGCGAACGCCGGCAATTGCTCACGTTGGAGTTGCATTCGTTCATATTTCGCACTCTTGATTATAGATTTGTATCGATTCAATAGGCGGACTGACACTTGCTTTATCGCGGCTTCGGATAGAGGCGCCTTTTGCTGTCGGCTGGGTTGCGGTTTGAACACGAATGAATTCTGCCAGTCGCCATGATGAAGACTGGGTTTGGTTGTATTTTCTGATGTTCTCTCTCCCGTGCCGCCATGACTAGGAAGATTATTGTCGGTGGCTTTCGACATCGTATCACTGGCACTGTCATTCGTAACTTGTGCGACATTAGAGTTAGTAGCTTTCTTTCGATCGCGCGGGTTCTTGTTTTTTCCTGGTTTGTTGTCGATGACAAAATCATCCTCGAAAGCATCGTAGATGTCTTCATAGTCATCTTCCTCGTCGGGGTAGCTGTGTTCATCATCATCATCCATCTCTTCAGATGACTCGACTACGACTGGAGATTTACCCTTGACTTCGGTTTGCCTGCATGCGGAAATTGAAGCAGCTTCTAACTCAGCCAGATTATTGCTGATATCTTTCTCTTTTATTTTATATCGTGACGGTACATCATGTACCAAAAGCCTGGCTTCATCAGTCAATAGGAATTCGCCTATTTTATGAATGCATGGTTGCCCAATCCAGCTATTAGCCAATTCCTGTAATCGCAAGTTCAGTGCTAAACGAGCATCCGACTTCAATTTCGATGATGGCTCTCTGAGTACTACTAATACCCTGTCGAGTGGATATCTTTCAGACAAAAACAGTTCAAGGTCAAAAGTGACAAAGGTCTCAAGTCGGATCTTCCATATGTCGCCGATTCTAGTAAAATTGGCTTCAAAAAGACTTTCCAATATTATGGCTTCATCTTCTTGCATCGTTGCGAAATCATTGTCCGCCTGATGTAACGTTGATAAATGCTTTTGATTCAAAACGGTGTTGAAAAGCCACAATAACGCTTCCAACTTGTCCTGCGATGCAGCTTCCAGCGCGTGTTTGCAGGCTTCAAAGGAAAAGCCGATGTCATTGAGCCATTTGAGATCTTCGTTGTTAAAGCTGTTCGTTATGAATCGTTTTTGGTCAGCAACATTGGGTGAAGCATTTTGTGAATGGGACGATGATGGTAAGGCTTCACTGGAGAGTTTGTTGTGGATGAAAGTGAATGAAGCTGGCGATTTGGTATCCGCTGTATCTTTAGACTGCATCGACGGTCGACTATCTGCTTTATTATTCCGTTCCACCAGTGCTTTGCTTGATTGCGCACGGGCTGACTTGTCATTACTTCTCGGCCCCTTCTTCGTGTCTTTAGCCGGTTTGGCACCAAGACTATCGACAGCTACAGGGCAATAATTGAGTACAGCCGCAACCTTCTCATCGCCTGGAGCCTTAGCAAACACCTCGAGAACATTGGATGACGCCAACCACTCCACCGCATTTGAGACCATGGGGGAGTTCAACCATTCCGTGTTCGCGAGCTCACAAAGTTTCAGATTTAGAGCTATTCTGCTTGATACTGGTATTTTTGGTGCGCCTGTTTCCTGTATTATTATCAGCGGTGCTTTGAAGGGATACGATGATCCAAGCTGAAATTGGAGTCGTAAAGTTGTGGAGCCCGATGAGATATGCAGTTTCTTGCAACTAACTCCAAAACGACAGTTTCCTACAATTACAATATGTCAGAGATCAAATTTCTCTCGAGAATCAAAATGGATATCACTGTGTACTCACCTAATTTGAAAGAACGACAAACATCCTTCTTATTAGGCACCGGAATTTTGAAAGTGGTCTCGACCTCCCATACATCCCACGACCTCTTGAATTTTCCCCCATATACCGAATCCAAGACCATTGCTTCTTCTTCCCGGATTGCTTCTACATCTACCTCATCAGGCACTTTGATAACTGTTTCGTCCAGTTTCAACGCATGTTGGAATATCTCTGCCAAAGCATCAAACCTACTATTACTATGCTTTATCAATGCGTCAGTGCTTATGGCTGTGGAGACGCCTATGCTTTTCAACCACTCCAGACTCTCCATGTCGACTGTACCAGCCTGTGTAGATTCTGGTTGCGTGCTGGATAATTCGGATTGCAGAGGGTCGGAACCCGATGCAGAGATTCGAGGCCCATTATCCTCGCGATCGGATATGACAAAGGCGTCATATGCAGCGATGAGCTACGAAACATGTAAGTTCGATCACCTGAAGGATATCCAACACCACTTGCGGTAGCCACGTACCTCATCATCTCCCAAATTAATATCAAATTCCTCATCGGCGCTGCTGTCACTGCTTTGATCGCTCTCGTCATCGCCTTGGATCTCTTCCATTTCGCCTAGGTCTAACTCGTCATCGTCGTCCTCCATCTGGCCTAGAAACCGGGACGCGGCATGGTACTCCGCCACCACATGTTTGATCCTGTTGAGCATGTCCTTGGATATCTTCAGAAACGGCGTGATGTCCGTATTCTTGCCAGCTTTGCGTTTCGATTTGCGTAAGATAGCAGAGGCTTCTTTATCCATATCTGACGTAGCCTTGCTCCATTTGGATTTCCCGAATCGCATACCGGCCTTTGCTTGTGAATCAGCCCTTACATCATCCAAGAAGCTCTTGCCGCTCCCTTTCCTTCGGGCTTTGTAGCCTTTTGGTGACGGATCACGCTTATCCGGCCGTTTCTTAGATTCATTCTTCTTATAGCTTCGAGCCATTACGATTCCTCGTAAAGTGGTCCGGAAATGAAGCTTTCGTTTTTATCTCTCGAGGCGTCCAAACATAACATCCCAGGCGTTAATGCAACGAGAGAGCCAAAGTGCGTCAACAACCCTTGGCAGGTCCTCGAATCGGAACATGTACGCATTAACCGTCCTGCAGCCATTTGCATCGGCGGTCATCGATGGAAACAAAAGAGTCGAGAATCGACGACGGCCATTACCCGATTCTCACAAGAATTCCTGGATTGCCATTCATGTTGGCAAAAATAATCGATACATGGACGATGGAACGTATCAGGCACGTTTCGGTTCGTCAACCTGTCACATCATTTCCCCACTCCACTCCCACACCACATATCATCAAATATCAATGCTGGGGTGACATTCCACCGGCGCAAGCATTGAGCCTAGTTGCGGGCTGCATCATTGGGTTGGCTCATTTCACGACATCTGTTCAATGTAAACGAGGATGGCCGAGGATGTACCTCTCCTCGTATTCGCGAGTAACTCTTAGCATTCCTTCACAAATAGCGGCAGAAGTCAGCGACGACAATGTGTGGAAGGGAGAGGATCCATACTGCTGGCTGATACACCAAGTAATTAAGATTGACACCCCCATTCGCCATGTCAAAGGTCAGTTAGGGTTATGGAAGGTTGATGCGCAAATCACTGCAGTGCTTTCAAAAGTGCTTGCAAAAAATCGAAGTTTGCACCAGCCAGCCACTCGTACCTACACCTTCATAACAACGCTCTTCGCGTATTTCAATATTTTATAAACTATTTGAACGGAATATTACAATATTACCGCTGTAGGTTCTATCTGATATAAATTACTCATGGATGCTAAAAAGATACGAATGTACGTATCCTCAGATAGCTCTCACCTCTAACGATTATTACTGTACTGGCTCTGCCATGCTGGTGGAGGTCTAAGATGAGGCGACGGTTGGGAAAATTGGCTTCCACCATTCGGGGTTCTTCGCGGTGATGACCTAGTCCTGGCTGACGAAGAGTTGCCACTATGATTTGAAGAGTATGGGGGCACATGAGGTGATACAGGTGACGCCGAAGGTATATACTCTGAGTGCTGTGAATGCTGCGAAGATTGAGAATGTAGAGGTCGGCTGTTTTGAGCAGTTGGATAGGCAGTTGGTGGTACCGGTGGAGGTGGTGAATACTTGTAGGATGCCTTGCCAGACTTTAATGGCTCTCTCGCGGATAATGGTACTGGTATAGCCGTAGGTATCGGAGAGTAGTACGGTTCTTGATTCTTGTATTCATAGCTAGCTTCTGGGAAGAATTCTCTGTTGCCATTGATCAAGCTGTTTCTGATGAAGGCTTCAAATTTGAGTGGCCTATTCCATTGACTTGATAAGCGAAATTGCGGCTGTAGGCAAATATAACGAAATCAAACACAGTCATACTTGTTGAGGTCAACATCTAGACTTGGCAAAGTAGGTCCGATGCCCAATCCAACAGGGGGTGCTGCTCTCTTGGGACTGTTTGGATCGACAAAGACATTTAATTTTGCTCTTTCTTCCGCCTCCATCATCGCAATACGTCGAGCTCTCTCCACTCTCTTCCTTGACATTTTCCGCAGCAATTCCCCGACCCTGTACATAAATACTAGTGAGCCAAAAAAATTCTTTAGGCCATAGCGATTGTAACCAGCTCCGCATACCTTTTGTCAATCTTTTTACAACAATACTCCTTCAGGTTTCCTTGAATCACACAAGCAAGTGGTAAATAGATAATACCAGCAATGACCAGAGAGGTAAAGGATATAATCCAAACTGAGACCGAGAAAGTCGTTAATAGAAGACCCGCCACTTCTACTTTATCGGGTCGAGCAATGATACTGCTCACCACCTGGAAGAATGACGCGAGCGGATTCACTGAATGGTTTGCCGGTACGTTTGCGACAAGCTACAACGCAGGTTTGTTGTTACCACAAGAAACCGAATCGCGTTTCAAAACATGACTTACAATATCATACAAGTTGAGACCGTTGATGAGTTGACGCGGAAATTCAGCTAGTAGAAGTCGCTTCCATCCTATATAAATGCAACACGTTAACGGATTCAATTCTCGAGCGCCAGGTCATTAGTAAAGCCATACCTTTCAACGAGAAAAAGACAAAGAAAGCCAATGCATCCGTTCCTTTCTTTGAGTTTGAAATTTGATTAAAGAGGCAGTAGTGAGAATAGCTGTGGAATATGGTTGGTCAACGCACTCCCCACATTCGCGGAATAGAAGTGATATATACCTCTTTAGAGAGTAATAGCGATATGCGATGGTGCTGGTGACAGCATAACTGATATCCCTTGACGCAAGGATCACATTGGCCCGCCTCACATCGATATATAAGAGGATGAAAGATAGCAAGACGGTGGCAAGAATAATCCAAACACGATATTGCAAGGGGATCAGCTTCGTAGCAACTAGCATAAGCAGGCGGTCAGCATCATGTAAGGTAGAAGTAAAAGCTAAAAGGTACCGAAATTCACATACTTCCACCGTTGACACAAGACGTTAATCCACTACCACCCGAAGAACAACCAACATTGTTGTTATTAGAAATGGCCGTTGCGAAGGAACCGGTAATGAATAAGGCAACGACGACACCGATATCCGCCATGTACTGACGTGGAGCGATGACTTGTTATATGAAGGTCGAATGTTGCGGCGTAGACAACAAAAGGAGAGCACATACCACCAGGATTGACTTCAAAGTCAAAAGGAAGACACTTGCATAACATAGCCTTCTCCATAAATCCGGGTCAGCAAACTCATCTACGTCGACAAAGTCAAACTAGCGATAAATGGGTGGGGGGTAAGAAGGTGTGCCAAATGTGGGATCCAACCATGGTGGACTGACGCCGTTGCGATGTCTGAAAGCAGTGTAGTATCCTTACTTTGTGCTCTGGTATGTCATCCCGTTTCCAATCTGACCCATTACAACATCTGGAACGCTCATTGTCCATTTGGAAGATGTATTTGGTTGTGCTGGTGCAAACCTCGAGCGATCAGTAAGCTCGCCAGGATTGTCCAAAGATGATCTAAGGAACGACAAGTTTTTGAGTTGCTACCCGTGGCTTCATTCACGTCCAGCGATTCCACGGGGTCCACCGGGCACCTTATGATCATGAGGTGGCTCACACGGTCGCTCCTCGAGACAAACCAACTACAAATACAGAAGGCCCCATCCAACCAAGGGACGCGATCAGGCATCTAGTGCCCCGTCCCGCACATGTCACCTCCCGAACGAGTATGTCTGCGACACTCGACTCGTGTAAAAACTACGCATCAGTGATGGCTGTCAATCCATTCATAGAATAGATCCTCTTCTTTGTCGATGTCAGCGCGGAAATGGGCAGAGAGCAGCTGAAGCCTTCGGGAATGTTCGTACCCTCCATCGTCATAGTCGCCTGCTCATGCATCACAGAATCAACAGCAGGACCCGAATCAATGTCACAAAAAATCTACTCAAACGCTTTATATGGCTCAAGTCCTCCTTCTCTAGAAACCATGAATATGGTATCGTTGAATTGGGCAGTTGTGCAAATTGGGTACGTTTGCAGTTGTTCTCTTGCTTCAACGGACCGCTCTCTCATCCCCCTCTCCCCCGCTCACCTAGCATACTCCATTTACCAATGATATATGCTCAATAATATCGGCATTGGATTCTCTGCAATGTCATGAAGATGATTTCGAAAGCATGGAAGCTGACAGTATACTTGAAACAATGCAAGCCTCGCGTTCACCCCTTCCAACCCCCGTCCTTTTGGCAGATCACTGCAAATGCAATCATAGACTACAAGCACAACCAGACATTCCAAATCCACCAACTGCACCGTCGTTACGAGCCATCATCATATACGGTAGATCAGACGTAGTACCGTCACAGCCAGACCCGGAGCAACTAGCTAATCTGCGGGCGAATCCGTGCATCTTCATCGACGCAATATACCTACATGGTTCTGTACGTACTTATGGACCGGTCATTCAACAAATATTTGACAGAATATCGGAATTTGAATTGAGAGAGGATATGTACATGTTCGAATTGAGTCAGCGATCGGCTACATATGGGATATCAATGGCTCGATTACTCGCCCATCCGTTGCAGCGAGTCAAGAAACAAGCTGATGCCTTTCCCGTACTGAGCAACTGACTGATGTGATAACATAACTTACTGAAATACCCGGCACTGTATGAAACTTTTTCTCCGTTATATTTGTTCTGTACGAGTATGAAGGAGATCGTAACAAAATAAGGGGATGGGTACTAGTGTACGTGAGCTCCGTCTTCACATCGGCTTTACTGGCACTTCTAGCTTCATCAATATATTGGATGAAGACAGGCGAGAGAGCACAGCCTTTACATGTGAATCCAAACGAACACCACACACATTCGGCCCAGTGTGAGCACCGAAACAACATCCATGAAATCGATTTCACTTGAGTAGGTTATTAGTGTGCGCGTTTTCAAGACTCCTGGCGAGTTTTTTGACTCTAGCTCGACCCGTTCCCGGATGTACCCCACCTTATCCGCCTTTCGTCATGTTCGAGGTTGGAGCCGCAGGGCACGGAGGAAGCGGTGGATGGGCGCCGATTTGTTGTCCGATTAATAATGGTTAGATGGTGAATTCCCCAGTATACACGACATGAGATGTTCTCGCGATGCGACGGATGTGTATTCAGCTGTGTCGTGTGTCCGTACAAAATGGTGTGTAACAAAATATATGAACAGACACGGATGTGGCGTGCCGACATAAGCATGCGGGCTGCGGGGCTCTCACAACTAGGGGGCTACACGTGTGTATTCCTTTCTTGGGATGTAGACATCGCACCGTATACTGTATTGGATGATCGCTCGCTACGTTCCATCCGGGACCAACCCCACAACATCTAACCATTGAGACCGTACAATGGCGACTATATTCTAGTATATTGGATTATACATATGATATGTGGCCCATTGGGCATACAAGCTATTACCATAATACCATGAAATCGAGGCGTTGAAGATACCAGTTGGAAAAGCGTGGGCGTAACGAATGGCGATACCGATGATCAGAGCCTGGCGCTCAGAGTCCCCCTACAGATTGGATTCCAAAATGTCAGACACTGTTGCGGGCTACAAGACACAAGGAAGATATATACACACATAGGAACCCCGATCCATAAGTGACAAAAGCCGTGGGCTTATCAGGGTCATAATACCACGGCTTTGTTGCATTGAAAATGCCTGTAGGAGACGTGTAGGCATACCGAATGGCGATGCCAATGGTAAGCCCCAGCCTGATGGGTTTGCAGTCTTGTGAGTTGATGATGACTAGGCCACAAGCCATTGCGACAAGCGGTTAAGAGGGCAGGCTTACGTCAAAAAGACAATATTGTTATATATCAGAATTGGGATTGCCCAATCCTTATCGTCTCTGTCACGAACCAACAATACTACGATAAACAGGAACAGCGCTAGTTGCGTGAGAGAGAATGCGTCAGTATTGTATAGATCAGGGACTTGAGAACATGATGGGGAGAACTTACCAAAGCCAATAGCTACAAGGCTTGCAGTTGTCTGGCCGTAGATATCGGTATTTATCATTGGGCTGACTGCTGTATACGAATGATTGCTGTATGGAATGTGAGTTGTTGATTACTAGGCCACCCGCCATGGCGCCAAACGACTATGCAGACAGGCTCACCTCACACAGACTAATCAATATTGGGATGGCCCAGTCCTTGTCATCTCTGGCCAGTTCCCGTACACTGGAATGGCTGATTTAGCTGTGTTGGATGCGATGGATGGAAGGATTGGCCATTACGACTGCATAAATGTGGAAGGGGAGTGAGGGAGCGCGAGACAAAGGCCAGACGACAGCAACAAAAGGCGTCCATAAAAGTGCGTCATGACGTGTCCATTCACACCACATATGTTATGAAATACAAAGGCACTTGCTACCTTAACGATTGTGGTTCAGGCGGTTCACGTCAGAGTCTGCCGTAGCAGAACAGCCGACCGCTGAGCACGCCTCATGCGGCGGTAGTATTGTTGCAATATCAGGCTCTGTCGTGAACGCTTAAGGGAAATGTGCATCTCAATCAAGACTAGGGGTTGCTTAGAATAGAACGGATATGGAGACGGTTGAGAGGGTCAATGAGTTGAGACGTAATATCACTATAAATAAGGAGGCTTTCCAATTCCTCCCTTCCCGTCGATTACACAAATCAACTTACTGTGCAATTGACCGGGAAGCTAACTTATCATACTTCTCTAAATAAGTATATGCCGATAATTCTGTATTCAGGAAAGGGATGTCGTGCGCGCATCTTCGCTCTTGTTAAAGTGAAAGCTGGAGTTCTAGATTATAGCAAGACGAGAGTAAAGGGGCACGATATTTGAAATATATGGCTCTACACATACGCAATGTTTGTGATATATTTAATGCTGTCTCAAATGTCGCTCGTAGCTGACGAGTGATTCGTGCGCGAGGCTAAGCGTGGCGATCGTGTTGATGCAACATTTTATCCCGCAGATGAGGTTGCGGACTTGCGATCCACCATCTCACTCTGCAGAGGAATGGCTACAAGTACATCGGCATGCAGACTGCCATTCAAGCACAGTCTCATGTCGCATCGCGGTGGCGCCAGAGAAAGGGTCGAAAACACAATGCCTGCCTTTAGCTATTCAGCAACAGTAAGTCCACAGCTGCGTACCCGCCACAAGTCACCGTTAACACCCGCAAATACAAATATAGGACATCAAGGCTGATCTCCTCGAACTAGACGTCGCATTAACCAAAGACGGACATCCAGTCATCTTCCACGACAAGACGCTGGAACGTCTATGCGGGCCACAATATAAGAACAAGGCTATCCGAGACTACAACTTCAACGACCTCCCTCTTCTCTCGTTGTCGTTGCAGTGCGACGAAGTAAAGCGCTTGGAGAAAGTGGTGCGTGATCCTGAATCGAAACGCATTCCACTGCTAGAAACACTCTTCAAGCAATTCCCAAGTCATCCGATGCAAATCGATATCAAGGTAAGCTCCCGCACGTGGTTTGTTCATGTCGCGATTCATGTTGGTGACGTAGGGAGGACCCGAGGAGCTAGTCATCAAAGTAAGCGAATTGCTGAAAAAATACAACAGAGAAAAGCAGACAGTGTGGGGATCGTTTCGCTGGAGGCCCAATAATTGGTGTTGGAAGGTGGGGTTCGTGTCTCCTTTGTGGGCACGATGTTCTTCTCAAAAACACGTTCA
Source organism: Synchytrium endobioticum (assembly GCA_006535955.1). Lineage (NCBI taxonomy): Eukaryota > Fungi > Chytridiomycota > Chytridiomycetes > Synchytriales > Synchytriaceae > Synchytrium > Synchytrium endobioticum. The sequence continues at coordinate 48,720 of QEAN01000038.1, read as the reverse complement.
TGCATCGCATAGCATAACAAAGAGACACCCCTGTTCTTCTCATTCGCAAAGGCGTTGCTATCCTTTGGGCTGCACCAGATAGGGCTGTCCTGGTATGTCAACCGCATCACGTCTCCAAACTCCACTGACATTCCAAGCACGCATAGGTTGATGAGATATAATGAATCATGCTTGATACTCCCGAATGTGAGCTTTTTCATGTCGAAATCGTGGTTTCGTCATCTGAATCAGAATGGGATTCCGGTGATTGTGTATGGTGTTCCAGGTGGTGGTGTCAATGATATTGAAGGGTATAAACGCGTGCAGCTCGCTGGTGGGAACGGGATATGCACTGACAGACCGTCGCTTCTGCAGGACTGGTTTCGGCAGGGGAATAAATTGGTTAGTGTGAATGAAGTGTTGGGAGGGACGAAGCGGCAGTAATAACCGAGTAGTTTGTGTAGAATACGCGTCATTGTGACGATCGTAGCATTGTTTAATGATGCGAAGTGTGTAGTCAATCCTGACAATCCAAACATCACGTTGGACCTAGTATGCAAACTGGAGCCGTTACTACTGACCACTTGCAGGAGCGTAGATGCCAGATCCCGAGTATATGGTCACCGCGATGCTGGACATGTGGCTGCGGGAGACAGTCTCCGCCCTCAAGGGCAAAGACGGCGACGGTCTCGCAAGACATATCACCCTCACCCTGGTCTCGCCCATCCTGCGGCCCATCCTCACCAAAGTGCGCCACGCACGCACGCACGCATTTGCGGCTGCACTAACAATGGGCCCCATCCTCCGCAGCTCCCGGATGACAAGTTGTCTGACATGCTCGCATCGCAACCCCTGCCATCCCCGTGGCACTCATTTCTGAAATCATTCTTACGCGCCATCAAAGAAGGAGACCAAAACCCGTTGAGCCAATTCAGAGAACTGATGAACGCATTCAGGTACGCTTGTCTCCCATGTCCTTCGCCCATCCCCTGATCCATCCACACAACTGACGCGCGCAACACCAGTTCATTCACAAGCCTCTTCACGTCATCATGGCACTGCCCCATCCTCAAAACGCTGTGCAGGGACACCGCGCATCTCGCAATCGACGTGAGCCCCGCGCGCACCCTTTGTACGCGCGCGCCGTCTCACCCCTTTTCCACGCAGTGCGACAACCAGCTCCGCATCACAGCGGCAGCACGCATGGAATCCGGGCTCATCGCCTCGTGGGAAAAGCCCAACCGGGTCAACCTCTTTTCGTCGTCGCTCATCGCATTCGTGAACTCCATCGCCGCCGACAAGTACGCCCCCCACCCCGGCGCGCATTGTCGCACCGCCCGGCCCTAACACGGACACACCCGCGTGCAGGAACATGATGGCGGAGCGCAAAGCAGGGATGCTGATCGCGGCCAATGCCGCCTTCCGGCTC